>JASCZI010030210.1:184982-208488 GCA_036250425.1 Stylosanthes scabra
TATAAAATTTATATTTTTAATAATATATTTTCTGAATTTATTAAAATACAAATTTTAGGGTAAAATTTATAGTAACTTTAACCTATGTCCTAAGATACATGCATCTTCGCAAGAACCTGTTAAAAATAATAGTAACGTTTAGTAATATGTTTGTCATCCTTGCATCGAGTTTTGAACATTTTCAATTCGCACTAGAAACATGATCCTGCTAGGATACTTTTCTGTCTTTCTTATGCGGTTTTTTCTTTCTTTCTTTCTTTCTTTCTTTCACTTAAAAATATCTAGAGAAGATACCGGAAGAGATATGTACTGCACCGAAAAATAGTTCATTAGGTTTGAACCCTAACTTAACGAACAAAATTCATGACTAACAACTAGTTTTCGTTAAGTTATATCATTTTAAGAATTTGACTAACAAATGCGTTAAGACTTACAAACACTAAGAAAAAATGTTGATTAAAAAATTTATAACTTTAATACATTCGATAAAATAATGCTAGGAAAAATAACGTTAGAGGACCAATAAGAAGCCAATGATTGTAATTAGGAAAATAGTGGGTGGTAAAAAAAAAAGAGAAAAAAAAAATGATATTAGCTTCGTTCCCATTATCTCCCTAATATTGATCACCAAGACTTTTTCTTATAAAAAATTAAAACTTTTAGTCTCTTAATTAATGATAAAACACCGTCTGCTTTTGAACATATACCAGCACCGATATTATTGGCAAGCTAAGGTCTAATTAAAATCTTTCAGGGAAAAATAAATAAGTTATTCTAAAGAAAAAAAATAATATCAGATCAGTTTAGTCAGTCAACATTATTGCATGGAAAGATATATATAACGTGCATGTTAACGTAAACGAATTGAATAAATTTTTGTATACTAGGGCCATTTTATTTTAACGCTAAACATATGTAATGCTAATAATAGAGGAGTGTTTATACTTTATATATAAATAAGTATTCAAACTCTCTCTGCAATTCATTGACCATCCAATGGACTTTTATATAGGATCGGATAACTTTTAATTTAATTTGGAGATTTAATCATCATAGTATAAACCAAAATTAAAGTTGTATAATTGAATACCTTGATTTCATATCATTGTCATGTAATCACTTGTATGTTATCAAATATTTTTCTTAAAAACTTAATGTAACACAAAAAAACACATAAATAATTATATTTGTAACTTATACTTTCATCATGCAATAGTTTTTTTTCTATAAATTTTATTTTATATTCAAATTGTTTTTTTGAAGTTGTAAAATTTTCGATTATAGAATTTTAATGATATATTATGAAATTATTTTTTTAAAACAATTTAAATTAATATAAAAACAAGTGAGTAATTATGTTTCTAAGCGCAGTGTATGTTATATGATTTATAGCGAAGTACTTGATTTTAAAGTAAGAGGTTTTAAAGTAAATATTCAACTTGGTCTCTTATCATTTTTAATTTGAATAAATATTTTTTTAATGATTCAAAAACTCTAATTCAAATCACAACCATTTAAAAATTTGGGCAAATAAGTCTTAAAATAAATTTATGAGATTAAAATTTAAGGATTTTTTCTTCTCAATTTTTAAATGAATTGAAATTTCGAATCCTTAGAAAACTACTTGTCCAAATTATGTTTTAAGATTGAAAAAGGGAGGAATAGTAGAATGTGAAAAAGAAGTTACTTGGTGCGAAAGATAGCGATGCAGTTGTGCGGTCTTGGATGGCGCGTGGGCACGTGCGGCATCGAGGAGGGTGTGGTGGAAAAACGCATCAGCATATGTAAGTGTGCAGTGCACGCTGCACCCTCGCTTCCCGCCCTAACACACGCCAAGCCTCGTAACTCCATTTGGAGCTCCAGGATCCGACTTTAATGTGCGCAGCGCACAATTACATCTTGAAATTATCAACCTGCGCGGTTTTCTTTATTTAAATTAACGGTTTATACCCTCAATATATATGAGTGCTAAATATTTTATTGGGTTTTTTTATTCACACATTTTTTTAAGAGTTTAATTTTGATGCACTAACGGTGTAAGGAGTTTTACACGGTTATTCAATTAGATTTATGCATTTATGTGACTTTAGAAGTAGTGGGTTTGAAAATTAATTGCTTTTGATGATGTGGTAACACCTTATTGAATGCATGTGTAAAATTCTTTTACACTGACGGTGCATGGAAATTAAATTCTTTTTTTAAAGTAAATATCAAATTAATATTTGTATAAAATATAATCTTTGATACATTAATTATTTTTTATAGTCCACTTATAATAATCGTATTTTTATATGAGTAGTGAATAACATTATTTATATTTATTAGTTACAAATTTATGATAAATAATAAATTTTACTGACTATATAGCATTGTTCAAATTAATTAAACATATCTGCCAGAAACTTATATTAGATTAGGATCTTTTATTTATTTATTTTTAATACATGATGCATGGTTCAACATTCATTATGATTTTAAGATCACATAAGCTTTAATCATATTATGTTGAATCCTTGACTTTTTCAATAAGAATTTATTTTAAAATAATTATATTTTTTTGCTTTTGCTAAACAATCAATTTTTTTAAAGAAAATGTTAGGAGACTAACTATTTTGGTGAAAAAATAGAAAATATGCTAGTGTTGGTCCAATATAAAAAAAAATTATTGGTCACTTAACAACAATCAAGCAACAAATTAAAGTAATAGATGGACAAAATAAGAGAGAAAGAGAAATAAAAAAAACAAGATAAATATTAACTATATATAACTAATTGTTAATTGAAAAAAAAATTAGAAAGATTATTGTTTTAAAGAAAAGTGAATTTGATTAAATATCATACAACCTATCAAAAGAAGCTTTTAGTTTAAAGATGCTTTTATTATATCTTGCTAAGTATATATTATGAAAGTTTGTATTATTGGTGTTGCCTTACCCTCTTTAATTTTTTAATTTATTTTTAGTAGTTGTATAGCTCTCCTTTGAACACAGATTATCCGACCCATAATCTACTCAGTCAAGGGTCAGTACTGTACAATAATATTCTTTGCTTTTGCCTCCTATTGGTCATCACTCATCAGGATGCGTTATTTTTGCCGTGTCTTATATATAGTTTTTTTTTTTAAATTCTTTTTAGCATTGTTTTTCATTTAGAAATCAAACATTATATAACTAGAAGTGAAACAAGTACATACAAAACTATAAAAAAAAAATGAGACTATCACTGTATGTATCGCATTATTAACTATATATTTTCCATTATTCTCTAATAATATTGCTAGATGAATAATTAACTACTTTAATTTTAGTGTTGGTTATAGTAATTATAAAACCAAGGCTAATCTAAAATTTTAACTTATTAATAGAAATTGATAAATAGTTATATCTAACATATGTTAACTAGAACATAGAACAAAAGATCAGAGAAAAAGAAAATAAATGCAAACTAATATTGAAAGTAAGTCAAATTACCTAGTGTTTTTGTTAAGTTAAAGATATATTTTTTTCCTATTAACTTAATATTTTTAGTGAAATGGTATTATAACATTGTAACAAATGCTTCTATGACCGAAAGGTATAGAATTTAATTATCGTTAGTTGAATCTCGATAGAGAAATAATTTTACCACAAGACAAATAAAAGAAAGAAGAAAATCTATACAATTTTTTTTAAAAAAAAAATCTAAAAGAAACTCTTACATGAGAATTGAACGGTGTTAATTAGATATATAACAATTTGTAGATTTTTTTTTAACAATGATAGTTTTTGGGAGAAGTAATATTATAAAATGTATAAAACATGGTGAATTGTTTTTCAATTTTTGTATATGTAAATTGTAATATATATCTTTGTTTATTTTTATTGGAAATTGAATGGATGATTAACTAGAAGCCAGTCATAAGTCTAATTAAGTTATTTGTGATAGAAGAGAGCAATGCAACATATCTATATATTTTAATATTTTGATATCATATATATGTGTTAGGAATACAATAGCCATCTTTTATATATGACTTTGATGGAGGGCATAAATTTGATGGGATTTATTCGGTAAAGAGGAGATTTGGGTGAAGAGAGGAAATTTTTATTAAATTTAAAACTTTAAATTGATGTTTTTGTTTGTATTTTTTATACTAAAAAGTTAATCTTTATTCTTTATCAAAAGTTTCTCTTTACCGTAGTATTATTCAAACTTGATGGATATCATATACATTAAAAATTGATGGTTTTTTAATATATAAATTATAATTTATTATTTACATGAAATTATTGATTTTTTTTTGTCTAAAATTGTTGAATATATCTTCATGTTAATTATTTGAGACAATTTGTAATTCCGAGCCAACTTGTGAATCTTTTAGTGAGCTGAAATTAAACTTTATTACAAATAGAATTAAATATTAATAAATTTAATCACGGTTGAATTTAATTTTTATTATGATCTATTGAACTCAAATTTAGTCGTCGATCTACTCTACTCATATCTCCACACATATATACGTCACCATCGTTACACATACACCAAAATCAATGGTGCAACTAATAATAGCATGACTGTTTACAATAAGAGATGCCACATGCATGTGGTTAAGTATTTGGCCACTTCAACACTAATTGAAGGAGTAAACGTAGCAAAATAATAAAGAAAGGAACAAATATATTAGGGCATTGGCCGCATATTGCCACGTACCTCTAACTTGCATTACAAGCAACACTCCTTTGCCCATTTAAAAAATCACAAAAATATCTTCAAACTTACACTACCATTAAAACCTCTACAAAATACATGCACATGCACAGCTATTTATACCAACATCCTCATTCCCCTCCTCTTCACCCTAACACCAATATCCTCCTTCACTCTTCTCAATCTCCTTAATATTCTCAATTTCATCATTGCCTAATATTCAATGGGGATACTTTCAACTTCCTTAGACACAAATTGGTGGGTGCTTACACTCCCAGCCATAGTAGGAACACATAATAACATGCTGAACAATCTAATCTTTGTAGCCCTAATTGCACTTCTCTCCATTTGGATTTTAGGTTGGGCATTCCCAATGGGAGGAGTAGCTTGGCGAAATGGAAGAAACCAAATGGGCCCTGTTCCAATTCCAGGGCCCAAAGGGTTCCCAGTCTTTGGTATCTTATTCCACTTGAATCATGGCCTTCCACACCGAACCCTAGCTTCCATCGCTTCCACCCTCTCCGCTACACAACTCATGGCCTTCAGCTTAGGCTCCACACCTGCGGTTATCACCTCAAACCCTAATATCGCACGCGAAATCTTGAATTCACCCTATTTCGCGGATCGTCCCATTAAAGAATCCGCAAAAAGCTTGATGTTCAATCGCGCTATTGGGTTTGCACCCAACGGTGCATACTGGCGTTCACTTCGTAAGGTTGCATCCATCCATCTGTTTTCTCCTAGGCGCATCGCGGCCCATGAAGCTTGTCGCTTGCATGATTGCGCCGCCATGTTGCAAGCCGTGGCTCAAGAACAGTCACAAAATGGAGTTGTTTTCTTAAGAAAACACCTCCAAGATGCGGCTCTCAACAACATTATGGGAACCGTTTTCGGAAAAAGGTACAACTTTGAAGAACAAAGCGAGAATAGTAGCTATGAGCAAGTTGAAGAGCTTCGTGAGATGGTGAGGGAAGGGTTTGAGCTCTTAGGAGCTTTCAACTTGTGTGATTATGTGCCATGGATGAGGTTCTTCTATGACCCTTTTCACATCAAAGAACGGTGCTCTTCTCTTACTCCTCGAGTGAAGAGGTTTGTGAAGAGGGTTTTGGATGAACACCGAATGGTGGGTCCGTACAAGAAGAATATTTCTGATGGATCAGACTTCGTGGATGTGCTTCTCTCATTGGAAGGGGATGAGAAGCTCCAAGATGACGACATGATTGCAGTTTTATGGGTTTGTGTTCTTTAATTTCCACCATATCTATATATATCTTAATAACCTTAATTATTGTAACGTATGAATTAAAGGTTGTTGACCATGCATATATGCACATGCATCTTATTAACACGTGTATCTTAGGAAAATGATTGTCACCATATTTTAGTTTAAAGTGTCAAAACATTAAGCATCCTTAGATCCCCTCCCCTAGTTAGTGATACGCGAGTTTGACCTAAATACATTTAAAAAATTTAGTGTATGTGTGTGGAAGGGTGAATTAAGACATAAATATTGAGTTTTGACACACATGGCTAAATTTCGTGAAGGTCATAGGTTTTAGTGATGTATGTATACAACACATTCACGCAGCAAAACCAAAAAGTGTCTGATGTTGTCTAAAAAAAAGATTAGTTTACTTATTTTGCCTTGCAAATTGAGTAGAAATGTTTTTTACCACTAATATATATTAGATGTTATATACCTTGTGTGAGATAAAAGAAATCAATATTGACTAAGTATAGAAATATAAATGATAATGAATATTATATGCATCATTCTTTTATACACATTTTTTTTTACTTTTAGTATTTAAATTGGAATTTAATTTTGGAGCATATTATGTTTATGTGCAGGAGATGATATTCCGTGGCACAGACACAACAGCACTTCTAACAGAATGGGTAATGGCGGAGCTTGTTTTGAACCAACAAATTCAAGCCAGGCTTCGCAACGAGCTTCACAATGCTTTTGGGGAGGACAATAACCACCTTACATATGCTGACGTGGCAAAACTAACTTATCTCGATGCCATCGTGAAAGAGACATTGCGGTTACACCCAATCGGTCCACTCCTTTCGTGGGCCCGCTTGTCCACCTCAGATGTCCACCTCAGCAACGGCATGGTGGTCCCTGCAAACACCACCACAATGGTGAACATGTGGGCCATAACTCACGACTCCAACGTGTGGGCGGATCCATTGAAATTTAAACCTGAGAGATTTTTGAAGGGTGAAGGAGGCATTGACTTTGATATGAAGGGCGTTGACCTTAGGCTTGCACCATTCGGTGCTGGGCGAAGGGTTTGCCCTGGCAAGAACCTTGGGCTTGCCACTGTGACCCTTTGGGTGGCTAAGTTGGTTCACCGCTTTGAATGGCTACAAGACATGGCTAACCCTGTTGACCTCACCGAGGTGCTCAAGCTTTCTTGTGAGATGAAAAGCCCTCTCAAAGTTGTGGCTATCCCTAGGGTTGCTTAAAAATGGTTATTCTCTAAGGCTTGGTTTGTGTGAGATGTGTCTCGTGCAAATAAATGTTGGTGACTTTATACTCTATTTTTATATTCACAATCGTTTTAACCATATTCTTTTGTATATTCGTAACTTTGACTTATGAATATATAAAAGAAAGGAAAAAAAAGCGATTGGTAATATAAAATTTTGGAGTAATAAAAATATAGAAATGTGTGTTTTCACTAAGATTTATAAGTGTTGTGTAAAATATACCAATGTGAATTTCTGCTAAATAAGTTGGCACTGCCTCCTAAGTTAGTTGAACAATAATGTGTGAGAGAATGTGAGATATATATAGCTATATGTATTCGTTGTATTATTGTTGGAGTACCACTACTTATGTATGTGCACCATAAGCAATATATAAAATATACTTCTCCATCTGTTACTATATATATAATCTTGGACCTTATGGAATGAAACGGTTTTTGTTCCTTAACTTTCAATGAATAAAAACGTGGTCAAATACATGCAAAGTGTGGCAATTTATTTTCTTTAAGAAGAAGTATAAGTGCTAACTTTTGAGTAGTCAATAATATTATTAGTAAATTTTATTTTTATTGTAAAATTATTTTTTTAGTCCTATTTTTTTGAAGAATTTCAAATTTAGATTAGAATTTAGAATTTTTTTAAAATAATTGACCGATATTTAAAAAAAATCTAATTGAGCTTTTCGTTTAATTAAGTAACCTAAATGTGAATGCAGCTTTTATATACCATGAGAAATACATACATAAGTAAGAGAAGTTACTTCAATTTATTTCCTTAACTCCATACATGTGTATAATACTAATAAACTAACACTTATAAAATGATTTAATCAACTTAGAAGGATCAAATGTAATTACTTATCTAATTATTGGTAAATAAGTGTCGAAAATTAGAATTGAGTTTTGCCTCACGAATATATGCCATAATTTAATTTGGAGGTTTCGTGAAAAAAATAAATAAATAAATTTAATATTCTGATAAAGGTACCATAGAATTAAATATGCAGAATATATAGATAGGGAGATCGTTGTTGGATATTGTGGAGTTTGATAACAACCAACGCCATGAAATTCACCAAGCTATTACTGTTGAAATGATTTATTGATGAAATTTATGCATCGAAATGGTAGTAGAGCAACGCGTCAAGATTAGATCATTCATGGAAGCATGAGACTTTTCGATGTGCTAATTTTATACTTTTTTTTTCTAGCCACTACTAGTAGCTACTTGCTAGGTCAGTTACTACTACCGCAAAGTAATTAACCTAACTCTCCGATCTCATCACTGTCTTCCACAGATAAATAAATAAATAAATAAAATAAAAATTTCAAAATATTTAATTATATTTATCTTATAGGAAAAAAGGTTAACATATTCCTATAATATAATATAAAATGTTAATTCTTATTATACATTGAAAAATATTGATAACTAAAGGTTAGAATTAATAATTTGCATTGCATATATATATAGTGACTTATTATAAATTATAATACATTTATTTTGGCGAGGTTTTTAAAGTAGAGGTAAATTATCTACTTGGTTACATGCGTTATGCTCTACATACATATATGTGTTTCCTTAAAAGATGCAAACAAATTCAATAATGAATTGACCTTGTTAACTGTTTCTTTGATATATTATTATTACTATTTGGGTTGTCTAGCTATAATTTCAACATAGTCGGTGCCAACATATGATAAGTACCAGTTGAGGGCACTTTAATTTGTTTATGTATGTGAGTATGTGACACTAAAATTATTGCTGACTTCATTTTGAATTCCAACTCAACTTTTCTGTAATGATCTCAGAGCATGTTTCTTTAATTAACTGATTACCCACATTTATTTCCCCATTTTATGCATTAATTCAGTGCCTCTGTTTTCTTTTCAAAACCCAGCAATCGCGGTATATGTTCTTTATTTTCATATTATTTTAAAAGAAAAAAAGTCTAGGTAGTTTTAGTTATAGTCATTCTATTTAAATTTTTTTTACTGTTTTTTTTTTTCTTTTTTAACATATAGATTTGGATTATTTTAATAATCGTGAGGTCTTCATTTTGAACAAAGAACAGTTTATTTCGATTTTGACGTTTGTGGTATAACTGTATTACAATGAGATCTGGTTTCTCTACTTTTTATTCTATGTTTGGTTTCCAAGATAATGACAATGGTTTAATTTTGGTTTACATTCTCTTTTTATATATACCATATAGGAATAAAGAAGCAACATATAACGACAAAACAACTTTCAAGTTTTTATTATGATCACAACATGGCTTACATATTGGAAAAAAAAAATATGTTCTGGGCTGGTCACTTGGCGAACAGGTCCTCCTCGGATGTGTCTTAACTTCAAAGAGGGCGGACTTGACTTTCAAGAGGTTGACCGAGCCTGGAACGGCGTGGGGTGGTACCTCCAAGGCCACTCCGACGCTCAAGTCAGTAAAAGTATATTAGAGAATAAAGTATAAGCAAGAGAGGATTGCATCCCATCACTTGAATGATGAGAGGAGTATTTATAGATGCAAATGTAGGTTAGTAACCGTTGCTAGAAAGTAGGAAATGAATCCTTGATTGGCGGTTACAATAGGATATTAAATTTGTCCTTTGTAACGTTCATGAATTTAAATAAACCGTTATGGATACTTGACCGTTATGGATACTTGTTTGGTTGTGTTGTGGATCATTATTTGATGGGCCATATCATAGCCCCCAAGCTTGACCTGTTTTTGATATCAGGTTGAGCTTATTTGAATTGATTTGGCCCATGTATGATCAGTCCCCAAGCTCAAGCTTGATATCAAGTAAAAAGGGTAAGCTTCATTGATTAAGTTGAATGTGGTTGAGTTGTGGGGACTAGATCTCAGCCCCAAGTTTGAGCTGTTTATTTTTGAGCTGGTTAGATAAGTCTGCGACTTAAAGAGGTCGGTTAGATAAGTCTCTGACTTGAAGAAGCCGGTTAGATAAGTCTCGACCTAAAGAGGTCGGTCAGATAAGTATCCGATCAAATGTCGGTTAGGAAGCCAACCTGAAGAGGTCGGTCAAATAAGTCTCCTGACCTGAAGTGGTCGGTTTGATAAGTATCCGATCTGAAGAGGTTCAGGTTGGCTTGATAAGGCTCTGACTTGAAGAGGTTTAGGTTGGCTTGATAAGGCTCCGACTTGAAGAGGTCGGCTTGATAAGGCTCCGATCAAATATCGGTTTGATAAGTATCCGACCTGAAGATGCCGGTTTCATAAGTATCCGACCTGAAGAGGTCGGTTTGACAAGGCTCCGATCAAATATCGGTTTGATAAGTATCCGACCTGAAGAGGCCGGTTTGATAAGTATCCGACTTCAAGAGACCGGTTTGACAATTTCCCGACTTGAAGAGGTCGGTTTGACAAGTATCCGACCTGAAGAGGTCATTTTGATAAGTGTTTGACCTGAAGAGGCCAGTTTGATAAGTATCCGACCTGAAGAGGTCGGTTTGTTAAGACTCCGACACAAAGAGGTCGGTTTGATAAGACTCCGACCTGAAGAGGTAGGTTTGATAAGACTCCGACACAAGGAGGTCGGTTTGATAAGGCTCCGACACCAAGAGGTCGGTTTGATAAGGCTCCGACATGAAGAGGTCGGTTTGATAAGGATCCGATCAGAGATCGGTTTGATTAAGTCTCCGACCTGAAGAGGTCGGTTTGATAAGTGTAGAATACGGTATCTCTTCTTTTGGACAAATAAAAAATAGAGATAAATAAAGTCATAAGTGAGAGTAAATATAGTTGTCCGTTACAATAAAACAGATTAATGAAATAATTAGGGTCATCAATGAGAGTAAAGACAATTGTCAGTTACACAAAATAGAGATAGAGATGATGATGAGTAGTCACACAGGTGAAAGTGTAAATATAGGACAGAAAAAAAGCATGAATTATAGCAATTTATAATCATGGCCGTTATGGATAGCAGTTATCAAGTTCTAATTTTTAGTATATGACCGTTATGGATAACAGCCGTGATGAGTTGTTTTTAATTACTTTAATTTAATTTTATAACGTGCTTTTTTCTTTTTCACAAAGAAAAGTAAGGAAAAGAAATTACATGTAGAATAGAAAAAGAGCATGCATTATAGCAGTTCATGAGGATTGAAAATTATTAGGGCTTTGCTTTTAGAGCTTGGCTAAACTGTTTATGAGATCGGTGGCTATTAGGGTTTTTTATTTCCAAAGAGTCTAGCTGGGCTATTTTAGTACCTAGCCGGACTGTTTAAGTATTGTAGCAATTATAATCAGTATTCTTTTATGAGAAAATATGATACTTGTTACATCTTCTTTTATTTAACTGCAATGTGGATAGTTGATGACAGAATTCCTGATGGATACTTTGATGGCTCAGTGAAGTAGAAATTCGATTCAGCCTCATGGTTAGTAGCAGGGTGGTTGACCTCTTCCCTTCAGAAAGAGATCAGCGCGGATTGAAAGGAGGTCACCAAAGCAAGCGGTTAAGTGCTGTTTGATGTGACTCCATTGTTAACTTGTCACCATGCTTTTAACTCCCGAAAAAGAGAAGAAAAGCATGGAAAAAACAAGACAGAAATGTGGGGGTGTTAGTGTTGAGCCCCACGGTGGGCGCCAATGTTCTGGGCTGGTCACTTGGCAAAGAGGTCTTCCTCGAATGCATCTTGACTTCAAAGAGGGCGGATTTGGTTTCCAAGAGGTTGACCGTGCCTGGAACGGCGTGGGATGGTACCTGCAAGGCCACTCCAACGCTCAAATCAGTAAAAGTGTATTAGAGAATAAAGTATAAGCAAGAGAGGATTGCATCCCATCACTTGAGTAATGATAGGAGTATTTATAGATGCAAATGTAGGTTAATAACCGTTGCTAAAAAGTAGGAAATGAATCCTGATTGGCGGTTACAATAGGATATTAAATTTATCTTTTGTAACGTTCATGAATTTAAATAAACCGTAATGGATACTTGACCGTTATGGATACTTGTTTGGTTGTTGTGGATCATTATGATGGGCCATATCAAAATATAAATAAAAGAATACAAATTAAATAGGAATATAGTTAGTCAAATACTTATTTGGCTAGTCATCACCAAAAAAAATACTTATTTGGCTGGCTTGCTTATATACACACACCAAATGAAAAATGAATAAAAGGAAAGCAATAACTTTCAAGTTTTTTTTTCTATCAAACTTTTCTTTTAAAAAATAACAGAGAATAGTATTAATTGATAGAAGAAGAAAAATCCTAAACTTACACACTGGTAGAATTATTTAACACGCCTTAATGTATGTGTGCACACAAAATAGCTGTTCTTATTAATTGTTTTTGAAAATTTCAAGTCTGTTATATTATATCTACCGGAGAAATGATGAAAAATTCTTTTTAAAAAAATCACAGAAAGAATGATTTTTCAACATTTGATTTTTATTGTTAAATTTATGGTAATTCAAACAGTGACTAATTTTATGCAAAAGTCGTGACAAATTCTCTCATTTCATGAGTTGAAAGTTAATTTAGGCCCAAGATTTTAATTTTAACTTAAAATGACTCCTTAAATTTATAATTATTTAATTTAGATTCGAAATTTGAAATCGTAACTCAAAATGATGCATAAAATTTATAATTACTTAATATAGACCTTGAAAGTTATTCTTCTTAGTTTTTCATTCCAGCGTTTGCTTTCAACAATCTCTCAAAAAAATTATTGTTATTGTGCAAATTCAAGTTTAATTGTATAATTTGATGGTTGAATATCTTATTTCTCGATTGACGGACTTAAAATGTGTAATTGAAATGATTATGTGTATTTTTTTTAATTTTATATTTGATATTGATTTTTAGGATTTTGTTGTATTTGGAAATAGCTACTCCTATGTGTTTAAAGCACAAGGTAATTCTCTGTTTCTCTTCCATGAATCCAATGAGTTTGCCAAGACAAATGCTGAAGTCCAGTTTGCATTACAAAGAACATTTTGTGTAGCTGACACTGTATATGCGTTAATTCTTATTTATATTTTTGGGTAAAATATGTTTTGTATCCTTAACGTTCACTAAAAGTTTCAACACTTTTTGTGTAAGGTTTTAATATTTTTTTTTTTGGTGTCTAAATAACAAGCACCAACTAAGGGGCAGAACTATCCCGCCTTAGAGCAGGAAGAATATCAATCCAGGGAGAGATCCATTCCGCATGAGGAAGACCTTGAGTAGCTGATATCTTTGCCATTGTGTTTGCCACCTCGTTAGCTGTTCTCTGAATAAAACCAATTTCAACCCACCAATTCCTTTCCAAAAGGTCATGAATCTTGCAAATTAGATCTTGGTTTAACACATCTCTGTTAGGATGAACCCTTTGAGCTATAATGAAAACCTCAACATTATCAGTTTCACAAAGTACCTCTCTATGACCATTCTCCCAAGCTAAAAGAAGGCCCCTCCACAAAGCAAAAAGCTCACAACGGAGAACATTAGCTAGAGGAAGATGACTAGCACACCCTCTAATCCAACACCCACTAGCATCCCGAATAACACAACCAAAACCAGCAGACTTCAAGTCGAAATAGACGCTAGCATCACAATTCACCTTAACTTGGCTACTCTTAGGGGAGTCCAATCTGTGATTAAAGAGGTAGGCAAGATAGAAGGGGAGAAAGAAGCACCTTTTTCGAAGTCTCTTGAACTTGTCAAACATAAAGCTCGAACTTTCATTATAGTCCAAGGATCACTCAGATTTAAAATATCATTGTTACGAGCCCTCCAAATTCACTAGATAGCAGAGCCGAAGAGAAACTCATTCTGCACACAATTCAAAAACAACCAAGTCTGAAAATTCTGATGAGGAATCAAAACAAAGTAGTGAGCCAGCGCATCCCAAACCAGCTTAGCACTAGGACACTCCCTAAAACAATGAGAAACATCTTCAGCAGTTGCATTACATCTAGAACATGTATCCGAAGAGGCTAGATTTCTACGCAAGCGAAAAACATTTGTGGGGACAGCATCCATGACACACAACCAAAGAAGAAACTTTATTTTTTCAGGAATCTTCAGCCTCCAAATCCACAAGAAGTTGCAATTATCATTCCAATTAAAACACTGCTTAGCCAACCAAGTGTATCCATCCTTACCAGAATATAATTTAGAAGAAGAAAATTTCCAAAGCCAGCCCACAGAATCAGCACAAGACAAGGTTGGATTAATCAAAGAGAGTTGGTTCATCACATCAACATTAAAAGGAGTAGCAAGAGAAGAACAGTTCCAACTATTCCCATTCCAAACATCTCTAATGGAAAGATCAGAATCAGAAATATGCACATAAGGAACTTTATTAGCTAAAATACCTATTGGAAGCCAATCACCAAACCAGAAAGATTGTCCCAAGCTCCCTATATTCTAGAAAAAACCATCCCGCAACTCATTCCAAGCTTTCCAGATGCTACGACCAACATGAGAAATATTAGTGGGACATATAGTAACCGAACTCCGCGAACCTTTGAAGTACTTAGCAAGCATTATCCTGACCCACAATTTATCAGGATTATGAAATATGTTCCAAATCAATTTCCCCAAAAGAGCAATGTTAGTGCATCTAGAATCACGAACACCAAGCCCTCCAAATTTCTCAGGAGCCACAATCTTCCTCCAAGGGAGAAGATTCAAGGAATGCCCATCAATTTTCCCTCTCCACAAAAAATTCCTTGAAATGGAATCAAGTTTATTACAAATAGATTTGGAAAAAAGGCTTGCTTGCATCTGATAAATTGTGATAGAGGACGCCACTGATTTAACAAGACATAATTTCCCAACTTTGTTTAACAATCTACCTTTCCAACCAGCAAGCCGGGCTTTCACTTTATCAATAATAGCTTGAAAGGAAGATCTATTCACCCAGGCATGACCAAGATTGACTCCAAGATATCTCCCAAGGTCCTGAGTAAAACCAATTCCAGTGATTCCCTGGAACATATCCCTTCTTCTAAGAGAGACATTAGAAGAGGACACTGCTTTAGACTTGCTGACATTAATTCTCATCCCATAAGCTTTACAAAAAGATTCAATAACAGATATAACAAACTGAACTTGAGTTTTTTTAGCTTTGCAAAATAACAAAAGATCATTAGCAAACATCAAATGAGATATCCTTGGACCACCTCTACAGATAGAGACTGGTTCCCACATATGATTATCGACCTGATGAGCAATAAGACAAGCTAACCGCTCCATACACAGAACAAAAGATAAGGGGAAATAGGATCACCTTGTCTAATACCTCTGGCAAGCCTGAAATTCTCCAAACAATTCCCATTCCAAAGAATAGAGAGAGAAGAAGAAGAAACACACCCCATAATAAGACGAATAGTAGCTTCCGAAAAGCCAAAAATCGAGAGAGTATTCTCCAGAAAGCGCCAATCCACCCTATCATAAGCCTTTTCCAAATCAACCTTGAAACCAAGAACCCCTTTCTTAGATTTAGTATGCTTCATAAAGTGCAAAATTTCCTGGGCCACTATGATGTTATCCGGAGCACCTCTACCAGGAATGAAGCCACCTTGCAAAGGACCAATGAGATCCACAAGAAAAGGATGAAGGCGATTCACAAGAACCTTAGTAATAATCTTGTAGAGCACATTACACAAACTAATAGGCCTGAAATCATGCATGTGAGTCGGAGTATCAACTTTTGGAATAAGAACAATCAAAGTCTCCAAAGTAGAGGGATGAATAGTTTCTCCATTAAACGCCCGTTGCACAGTCTGCCAGATATCATGACCAATAATACTCCAATATTCTTTGTAAAAGAATGCCTGAAACCCATCTGGACTCGGAGCTTTCAAGGAACTCATACCTCTAACAGCATACTCAACTTCACCAAAACTGACTGGTTTAGTGAGTTCAAAATAGGCTACCTCATTGAGAGTTGGAGTTTGAATGGAATCCAAAACATCAAGTTGAACATTCTCAGCAGAACAAAAAAGCTCTTGAAAGAAGGAACGAGCTTCTCTTTGGAGAGATTCAGGGTCATTAGTCCAAGAACCATCTTTAATAAAAAGACCATGAATTTTATTATTTTTCATCCGGATAACAGTTTGAAGGTGAAAGAAACGAGCGTTTTTATCACCAAATCTGACCCACTGCTCTCTAGACTTTTGATACCAGAGTAATTCCTCTTGAAACAACACCCTATTATAATCTTCAAGAAGAATTCTTTCCTCTTATCTAAGATTATTATCATTAGAGACCTCAAGCTTCCTTTGAATCACATTCAATTTATCCTCAAGAGCCCTTTTCCGAACAAAAATATTACCAAAAACTGTAGAGTTGAAAGTTTTGGAATTCCGCTGAACCAACCGCAGACTATTAGGGACACTAGGAGATCCCTCCACCCAAGAAGATCGAACCACATCAATATAACTCGGATGAGATGCCCAGGCAGCAAGGAAACGAAAAGGGCGAGGACCCTTTCTTCTCGGAACACCCAAACAGCGAATCAACAAGGGATAATGATCAAAATGAACACGACTCAGAATTTTCAAAAAAGCCTCAGGGAAACAAAGACGCCAATCAGCATTAATCACACACCTATCCAGCTTCTTAGCAATATCTCTATTATCCTGAATTTTCCTATACCAAGTGAAGTTTCTTCCCACAGCACCAATGTCAAAAAGACCACAATAATCAAGAATCTGTTCAAATTTCAAAGCCCTAGAAGCAGGAAAGTTACCTCCATGGACTTCATGCTGATACAAAATTTCATTAAAATCCCCTATAACCATCCAAGGATCAGAGAAACCTGTAGACAGACAGCAAAGCCGGTCCCAAAGAACAGTCCTAGTGGAAGGTTGTGGGCTACCCATACACAGCACTACAAATCCAGTGAAAATTATTCCACCTAAGAGAAACTGTAATACACTGAGCAAAGCAATCAATAACATGACATTGAATATCAGTATTATTAACCAGCATCCAAATTCCACCGCTATGCCCAATTGCATCAACAATACTAATAGGATGATATCCCAAATTCTGCCAGAAAACTTGCATACTGTTAAAGGAGATATGAGTCTCAAGAACAATAACCACATCAGGATGATAATTCCGAATCAAATCCTTAATATGAATCCTAGCCAATCTACCAGAGGCTCCAAGAATATTCCAAGAAATGATATTCAAATTGTTTTGATCCATAAATACAAAATAGAAGAAAAGAAAACCTTCAAAAACGGACCCTCTTAGACGCTGGCAGTAGCTGTGTCTGTCGAATGGATGACAAGAACCTCCTCCTTATTAACCTCTTTCATCGGAGAACAAGCAGAGATAACCGTCTTCAATTGAGAACCATTGATCACCGAAGAAGATGTAGATGGGGCCGCCTTCATGTCACCTCTTCCTTCCACCGGCGAGTTCTGTAACAAGATCAACCTCTGTCTCTTATGCCGATTTTTCTCAGTCGGTGTTTGCAGAGAAGAGGTGTTCCCGCGATGCACTCCAGCGACGCCATTTTTCAGAGAAACGGCAGCCAATTTCTCCGACGAAAATGGAATTGAAGTACTCCGTTGATAGGGCTGTCAAACGAGTCTAAACCCGCCGGGCCGTCCCGCTTAGCCCGCCAAAAAAGGCGGGCCGGGCTAGTATTTTAAGACCGCCATAATAATCAAACCCGTCTAACCCGCCCCGTTTAGTCCGCGGGCTTTGGCGGGTTTCGGCGGGGCGGGCTAACCCGCCGGCCTAATATTTTCTCTATTTTTTGTTAAATTAGGAAAATAATTAATTAATTAGTAAAAAATATTATAAATTAGTGAAATTTTTATAAAATTATATTAAGAAAATAATGTTAAATTACCTATTTTTATAATATTTAATTAAATATAATTGATTATTGAAATATTTGTGAAATTATATTTTTTTAAAAATAAATTTAATTATTTTTTACTTTTTTTTTTAAAAAAAAGGTTAGGCGGGCTTAGCCCGCCATTAGGCGGGGCGGGGTGGGATTTCAAGACCGCCACCTTAGGCGAGCCGGGGCGGGCTAGCCTGTTTGACAGCCCTATCCGTTGATGAGCAGCAGAGGTTGGATGAAATTGTACTCCCTTTCGTCGAAGAGAAAGTGGGTCAAGAATGGATTTTTCTGTCTGACCCAATGAAACATTGGTCTTGAGTTTATTGGGCCTGATTAACCTCCCTCGTGGTCCATTTTCTCTCTTTGAAACAAGGGCTTTTTTCCCGTTATTTTTTTTGCCCAAACTTCAGTCCACTCACCCTCATTATCATGTAACATATCCTCATTAATCTCATGCACTGATTTGGCGCCTGGGACATCAATTTTCGAATTTTCAGCATCTGTAATCAATATGTTACCAAATTCAAACACGGAGGTGTGATTGGTCTTTGTCTCCACCGCTGTATTGCATTCGGCAACCACCACTGGCTCCGACTGTTCCGGCGAAACACCAACATTAACAGGAGATACTTCAACCTTTGAATGCTTACTACAAGAGGTTGAAGGATGTCCATAATGATTACAGTGATCACACAAAAGTAGCAAATTCCCATATGCAACTTCATACTCCACTCCATCAACAACAATTAGACAAGATACCGGCAAACCCAAATCAATCTGAAGACAGATTCTAGCATACCTCCCACGTTCTCCCGTTTTAGTTGTCAAATCAACTTTGAAAGGAATGCCAATGATCGACGGTATCTTGGTCATGAGTGTTTTGTTATAATACCAGATGGGGAGCCCTTCAATCCGTGCCCATACTAAAGTGGAACCAAAAGAAGCTTCTCCAGATCGAAAAGAGAGACTCCACATTTTAACTGCGATATAGTGATCGTTCAGCATCCAAGGGCCTTCCGTCAAAACCTTGATTTTCTCTTCTGCTAAATCAAATTTAGCCAGAAAATACCCTTTACCAACGTCAAGAATATCAAAACCTCCTCTTAATTTCCAAACTCCCTTGAGTTTGTACATGAGTGCAGTGTAGCTCAAATGTTTGTCAAGTACCTTGAGTACGACATCATCCTTATAAGGTTGAGAATAAATCTCCTGTGTCTCGTCAGAAAAGGTAATACTTGGAGGTGTAGCATCCCCTTGCTTACCTTTTGCAATGCATAAACGATTTCCATCAAGAGATGAAGAACGAGCCTTAAAGAGCAGAGAAGAATTCCCAATCAGTTTATCTCTAAAATAAAGATACCTTTCCCTGTTTCAAACCCTCCCTCTCACCGGATACAAATCCCCCAACACTCTCCCCCTTATTTCCGCCGTCGGTCTTGCCGATTTCCTCACTTTGAGCCACCCTCACTTTCTCACCCCCGCTCTCACCCTCTCCTGCACTCATTTTTTCCTACGCTAGCTTTTTAAGGCCTTAACATTTAATTTGATTCAATTTTATCCTTAACGTTTTTAATTAGTTTCAATTTTACCATTCATGTTAATCTATTCACGATCACGATCAACAGCTAGTCAAACCTTTTTTTTTTCAGTTATCCCCCTCTAATTCTCATATTTTTCATCTTCCTATTTTCCATCTTCATCATCACCACCATACCCAACCACCATCCACTACCGCTGCCACCACCTCACCACCAACCATATTACGTATATTCTGTTTGACTGAACTTCATCAAAATTTGGTATACCTCAAATATGTAGTTTAATTGGTTTAATATTGTGCAAATGTTTATTGTTACGAACCGGCCCAATAAGGCTCAATCCTTTAGTCAAGCATTGAATATACTTGGTCCACAAGGTCAAGGATGAAACTAAAAAAGGAAAGATTTGATAGGACCATGAAAGATTTCATCCGAATCCTAACCGCCCGCTACTATAAACTGGGGGAAATACCCCACAAGGTACGCATTCTCTAAACCCTAACCTCCCATATTAGCCCTAGAATCTCATAATCCTAATTCTGGGATTCTGAAGCTATCTTTCACACATCAACCCACCTTCTTCGTTCATAGTCCTTAGATTCTTCTAAGGATAACCACTCGGTAGGCACATTCTCTCTGATCTTACTTTCTTTGATTAGGTCCTTCAATTCACCCACAAAGTTCTTGAGACAATCGTTAAACACTCCCGTACTTAACACTTATATAATAACACAGACCAAAAGGATCACATAAAAATGTTATTTTCTTTTTTTATTTTATTTTCGTGTGTGACAAAGCACAGGAGATCCGGCTTTCCATTTGGTGCTTGTTGATAAATAATGAATCTGAGATTTTAGTATAAGCTCTTTAATTGATTCACAGCCGCTCTGTGAAGTGAAAATTAATGAACGAATATATTATGTTATGCTATACATAAATTCTTTCTGCTTTTTAGGAGTTGTTATTTGTATTACTTAAAGAGTTAAAGTATAATTATGGATAAGCTCTAAGGTAGTAGACTAGTAGTAATTAACTGTGCAGGTTATTCCATGCTTCTAAGGTGGTAGTAAATTCTTGTGATGGTTCACATCAGCATACAAGGAGATTGTGTCCCCCTTATATCTGTTTCTTTGAAAAATTTGTTAAGACTAGTTTAGGCCATATTTGAAAGTTAGAGAGAGTGGATGGAAATATATAGAAAGACTTAGGACAAATAGAAGAAAAAGCACTACTTGACATTGGAGAAAATATCCAGATATATATTTTTATGCACTGGCATCTATAATGTTGTTTAATATATAGAGTTGATTTCTTTCTTTATATTGTTCATGTAGAAGTTTATTACTTTCGTCTATATAATAACATTTGATTGCACATTACTAACAGATAAACCCTCAAAAGGAAATTTAGAATAAGAATAATGGCCAAATCTACTAAACCGCAAATGCAAGAGTTTATTAATATTTTGTTAATTAAATTTATATATGAAAATCAGATTTTAATAGTTGCACGTGAAATTTATTATAATTAGGAAACCAATAATAACAATCAATTTAGCAACAGATAGGACACAAAAGAAAAAAGAATAGGACACCAAAAAAAAATTAGCAACAGATAATATAGCAACCGATTTGATGATAAATTGCTACCAAAGAAGAAAAGTTCCTATTAACAACCTGTGTAGCAACTAAAAAATTATCACCATTTAATAACTAATTTTTCCTGCGACCAATTTAGCAACCAAAAAATAGTCACCATTTAACAAACGATTTAGTAATGAATAGATTGGTTAACCTTGAATGAAAATTGGTCGCTAAAAGTTAGCAACAAATTTCGATTTAACAACTAAGGTTTTAGTAACCAATCTAATCGGTTGCTAAATCGGTTGTTGTTCCGATTTTTTCTTGTATTAGTTGCTTGAATGAGCATTGTGGCATGTCTGGTGGTGGTGGCAACATCTGCTCTTCAGGATTTTTCCCATCTTTGACAATGAAAGTCATAGCCATCCCCCAGCTCACATGTCGCTCTAAATGGCAATGCATGAACCAAACACCTATTAATTAAAACAAAGTTTGTCAGAAAATCAAAATCACACAATATAAGGGCAATTTTAGTGTAAAGAAAAATAAGAGAATTAACTAACGTTGTTTCAAAAGTAGAGTAAAAATAAAGAAAAAAGTAAAGGTCACCTAGAATTTTTTTATTATGAATAATTATTTAGGCAAAAACTGAAAAAAAAAAGTGTATGACAAACTAATTTTGGAAAAACTAATATATATCAACTAATTCTTTCTATTACTAAAATTATTATTTTTTTACCATTAGTCCATTGTGGATGGGAAAATTTAGGATTTAAAATTTAGATTTTACGGTAGTAATATGCTTTGCCAAGAAAAATTAGGTGAGACGATATATATATAATGATGAAGAAATACTTTAAAAAAAATTGTTGAAATTAACTACTAAAAAGTTGATTATCTAATTATTATGAGATTATATATATTTACCTGGATTTTGGGTGTGGAATCTTATGGTGACCCAACCATTTTTAGGTACAGCCACAGTATTGAGATAAGGAGGATCAACAAGATTATATGTCAAAGGATCTTTGTCTTTGTTAAAGTTTCCAAATCCCCACCCAACCACATAGAAACTATGACCATGCAGATGTATAGGGTGCTCTGTACCAGCCAATAAATTAGTCCCTTGAAGAACAAGCTCCACCGTTGAGCCATACTCAAGTACCTTCACCTCTGTATCTACCGAAGGAGTTCTGAGGGACATAGACAAATTTGAAGCAGTGAAATCAAATAGTTGTGGTGGCACATCTGGAAAATCTTGTTCAAAGACACCGCCATTGTTGTTGTTATAGTAAGCTTTCAAGATGTTGTTTCCTGATGGCAATTGGAAGCTCACGTTGTTAATACTTGCTGAAAGGCGGTTCCCTGGTATTTGACTATGGCATGTTGAACATGGTAATGCATTAACCGAAACTGTGTAGAATAGATTGGTTGTTATGTTCATTGGCACGTTTATTGGGTGTGCTTCATCTGCTAAACTTGTCATCTGACTTATGATGTTGGTAGATGCATTGGTGTCATTGGAAGATGGAAGTGAAGGCATGTAAGGTGGAATAATAATGGAGGAGTTTCTTCCCTTTTTGTATTGCAGAATGGCAGTGGTTATGTTGGTATCAAATGGAACATTTAAGGCACTTGAATAGGCTTTGGCAGCCATGTAATAGCGATCCAATGGTTCTTGATTAGCATGAAGCAAGACATCCATGGTTTGGCCTGGTGATATTGTTATGTATTCCACTTTGAATGGCTTTACGTAGCTTCCATCTGTTCCAACCACTGTCAATTCATGTTTGGCAATTCCAAAGAAGAGAAGGTCTTGAACCGCCGCATTTATTATTCTGAGAAGATAAGTCTTTCCGTGTTCCACATTTAACTTGAAAGTTTCTGCAATAATTGAATTAACCAATCAGTTCTGTTTGTAACAAAATGAGTAACTTGGAAGCTAAGCAACCGATTTATACCTTTGTTTGAGCAATTATGAAGATCACCAGGTTGGCCATTGATAGTATAAGCATCCGAATGGACGGCGTCTCCTCCACTTGTCTTGAAGTCATTGTAAACTTGGACAATGTCTTCCTTCCACCATTCACCTAACAAATTTCAATTCAAATTCAAACAATAATTACAAACTTATTATTAAAACCTATAAATTAAACTCTGATGATGAAAATAAAGAAAATTCAAACATATATACCTAGTACAATGGGGACCTCTTTATGTGGTTGTGGAAATGGATATGTATTTCCAGGCTGGGGTTTAATCACAATAGCGCCATGAACGGTGGCGCGAGACCAATCACTGTGAGCATGCCACCAGAGTGTGCCTTCCTCTTCAGAAAAGATAACCTTTTGAGTGAACGTGCCACCGGGTT
>JASCZI010030210.1:208649-254846 GCA_036250425.1 Stylosanthes scabra
TAGTAATTAGAAGGAGATTGAGGAACAATAATATTCCTAAGATAGTGATGATGATTTTCATTGAGAATCTTTGATCTATGATGGATGAAATGCTTGCTGATCTAAATTAAAATATGAGTTTATATTAATTATAACAGATAAATGAATAAACAAATAAAGAAAGAGTGTATGTTATTGATCTTGTAATGATTTTGTGTATAGTATTATGTGTGTTGATGGTTTGATATGAATTTGTTTGTAAATAGAGTTGGATATGCATGCATGTATTTATACATAGTTGTGGCTTAATTTGACTTTGACCAAGATTCTTCATAGCAGTAAAGGCACGAGTTTAGTTGCCAAGTCGTAACTAGCTACTAGGAGGCCATGCATATAATATACAAAAATGTTGGGGCTATAATATGAATAAAAACACGTGATACAAAAAGAAATTGGACGTGTAGCTTCGTTATCCAAGTAATCATGAGTTACAATTAAATAATGAAAACGTCAATTTTTTTACTTTGCAGACGATGATAAAGAATTTTCTTGTTATTTTATTATACGAATGTTTCTTTTTTTAGAAAACGTGCCCATTGATTATTATTTGTTTAGCAGTTTCCCGAGTTGATTTTCAACAAAGGGGAATTGTAAACGAATATTATAACTTAATTATATAGGTAGGGTTTCAGGTTTAATTTCCAGTAAGGATTTCAATTACTGATTGGTATTTTATTTGGATAAAGTCAAATATAGTTAGTATTTGATTTGTGCAAGTAGTAGGATTAATGGGTCATGGCTCGCTTGCTTATACACACACGAAATGAAAAATGAAAAAAAGAAAACAATAACTTTCAAGTTTTTTTTTTATCAAATTTTTCTTTTAAAAAAACAGAGAATGGTATTAATCGATAGAAGAAGAAAAACCCTAAACTCACACACTGTTAGAATTATTTAACACGCTTTAATGTGTGTACACTGTACACAAAACAGCTGTTCTTATTAATTGTTTTTGAAAATTTCAAGTCTGTTATATTATATCTACCGGAGAAATTATGAAAAAATCTTTTGAAAAAAAATCACAAAAAGGATGATTTTTCAACGTTTGATTTTTATTGTTAAAATTATGGTAATTCAAGCAGCCACTAATTTTATGCAAAAGTGGTGACACATTCTTCCATTTCATTCATACACCAAAAAAAAAAAAGTTAATTATTTGATTTGATTTGATTTATTATTCATTCTTTAAATTCTTTGTATTATCTAAGGAGTACAAGAAGCATAACAGAGAAGAAGAGAAGCAATCTGGTATGAAAAGGGTAAAATGTAGAATTGAGTTTTTTGTGAATTGAATATTCTGAATATCTTTGCCTAGCTTATAAATGAGTTAGCTATGAGGTCAGCTTTTAGTTTCCACATAACAGAAATAACCAATTCTGTTAATTCAGTTTACATATCACAACAGAATCAGTTTTCTAGATGAAACTCTGTGATAAGCTTCATTATTTTTCTATTTGTTATTCTTTAGAATTTGGTTTCAATATGTAAGATGAATTATATATTACAAACTTTGAAATTTAATCTCTTTGTTTTCGTGACGTGAAGTAAATATTCAAGAAATTGGTCCAAATCAAATATAATTCAAATTACTCCAAATTAAACCATAATCGTTTACACTGCTAATACAAATCAGAATCCACTACTTTAAGGGTATTATTCTGTCTTTCTTTCCCCTTCCCCTTCCCCTACAAAGCCATATATATTTAAAGAAACATTACAAAATGTGTAAATAATTTTGGTGTTATCTCTTACAGTCAATATATATATTTTCACACATAAAGACTGAAGAAATTTAAGTATTTCATTTTTTTTTCCCATTTCTGACTAAGACATGTAGATTTTTTATGGTCTTCCTTTCACGCTCTCCCTGTTAAAAAAAAAAAGAAAGAAAGATGAAATTAAAAGACTACTTAATTTTGATAAATGTCAATTTAAAGTAGGTATATATATAAAACTTGTACAATTGATGATATTGAAGGGGAGTTCAAGAGTCTATACTCCTCTTCAGCATGGAGGCATGTCTGGTGGTGGAGGAGGCAATGTTTCATTTGAGGCTTTGCCATTCTTCACAATAAACACTGTCTCCATGCCCCATGAGAGATGCCGTTCAAGGTGGCAATGCATGAACCAAACCCCTGAAATTCATACGATACACATTTTATTACAAGAAAAGAAAAAGTTAAAACGTTATACTCCCTCTATCCCATATTAATAAGTCGTTAAAACTTTCTTTTATAAATAATCATAAATAAATATATTTAAAATATTTAAATATAAATTAATTATGTATTTTCATACTGTAAATAAACTTATTTTCAAGTTTTTTCACTTAAAAATTGTTTAAAAACATGAATTTAATTGTATAATCTATAAAATTAATATATTAAAACTAATTATTTAAATATATAAAAATTCAAAATAATGACTTATTAGGATAGAGAATATAGTGGTATAAAATTTTTTTTTTACTATATTATAAACTCACATTTCATTTGTAGTTAATATTTTATTATTGTTAAATAATAATTTAGTCAAATATGTTAAAATATTTTTTAACAATAATTTCATATAAAATCCATTGCATATGAATTTTTGCCGTTTTTTATAGGGTACTTACCAGGGTTGGTAGCCCTAAACCTAATGGCAGCCCAGCCTTTGACGGGCACGACGACAACATTCTGGAGAGGAGGATCAACAAGATTATAATTCTTGGGGTCCTTACTCTTGTTATAATTCCCAAAACCATAACCAACAACATGGAAACTGAATCCATGGAGATGCATTGGGTGGTCTATCCCAGCACCAACCAAGTTGGTTCCTTGGAACACAACCTCCACCGTTGAACCATACTTCAAAACCTTCACCTTCGTCCCTTTCTTCGGTATGTTGAGCTCAAGAGGCAAGTAATCCCCGGTGAAGTTGAACACATATGGCGGGAAACTCGGAAAACCCTTCCTATAAATTCCATTGATGTGGTAGTAGTAAGCTTCCAGGATATCTGTTTTTGGGGTTACAAAGCTTATGTTGTTCATGCTAGCCGCGAAAATCGTCGTATTCGGCGCTTGGCATGATGACGGTGACCGGCCTCTAGGGCATGGAAAAGTGTTTATTGAAATTGTGGTAAGTATGTTTGTTTTGATATCTGTAGGGCATGTAAAAGGGTTCTCTTTAGGGAACCCCCTAATGCTTCTAATGAAATCAAAGGCTGATTTTGTGTCATTATACCTTGGAAGAAAAGGGAATGAAGGAGTTGAATTTTGATTTTGATTTTGATTATTATTATTATTGTATTGGATTATAGCTGTGGTTGTGGAGTTATCAAAGGAAACTCCAACACCACTTGAGTAAGGGCTTGCAGCCATGTAATAACGGTTGTTAGGGTTTTGGTTTGCATGCAATAATACATCCATTGTTTGACCTGGAGCTATGCAAATGTAAGAAGTTGTTAATGGCTTTGTGAACATTGCATCATGAGCTACAAGAGTTAGGTTGTGTTTGGAGACTGAGAAAAACAGGATCAGATTCATTGCTGCGTTAATTATGCGGAGATGGTACGTCTTGCCGTGCTCTACATTTAACTTGAATGTCCCTGAAAATTTTAATTACAGTGGAGCTGTGAGCGCGGTGTTAATTAAAGAATAATTTTATTGAAATTACTTCTTTTTAAAAGTTTAAATCAATAAAAAAAAATTAATACTTAAATAAAATCTATTTTATGTAAAATTATATATCAAAAAGTATTGGATGATTTGATATATTTTACTAAATTATCCACTATATCTGAGTATAAAAAAATTATATACATATAGTCATATCTTTAATACAGCTTTTTCACATAAAAGTATTTTGATATTATATTTTATTTTTTAAAAAATTTAAGTTAATAAAAACAGGGGAAGATGTAGGAATGAATGCTAATGTGTCTAAGCAATAGCATTAGATATTAGATATTGAACATTTGAAGAAAACATTAATTTGAGGCTTACCAGATTTTGAGCAATTATAGAGATCTCCAGGTTGGCCATTTATGGTAATAGCATCAGAATTGTTGGGCGCTCCTCCACCTTCAATAAATTGTGTCAACACCTTGTTCACATCACTCTTCCACCATTCTCCTATATTTGCATGTCATATTAAAGTGTATCCATATATAATTAACTCCAATAATTAGCTATAGCTAGAAAGTTGTATACATTTAACTTTAATTAAATAAGGTTGATAGCTGAGAATTATTAAACTATAAATTTAGTAGTCAGATACTTTTTTGTATGTTTTTCTAGATAGAGACACATGAGAGTTAATTAGAGATATAAGGTAGATAAACATTTTTTAATAATAATAATAAATAAAGGAAGCATTTTGAATCTTTTTCTAGGTGTAAGGATTTTTTCTTGTGGCAGGGTATATTTATGTGCTACCCTTTAAGATAGAGCGGTGAATTATTGTCCACGCTCTACATATAGTGTTACACCTTGCAAGAGCAACACTATATCATATTACTTTTTTACAGACATTCTTTTAACTGCTAAATTAAGTAAAGATAAATAAACTTTTTTTTAAGATAGTGCGTGATGATTTTGTCGATATACAATGTTACAGGAATAATACTGATATACCATCTTAATTTTCATCAAATAATACTCTTTTAAATATAAAAAAGTAAAAATAAATATTTTTTTATATCCTTAACATTTTAAAATTAAGAGAGTATACCACCATAATGTCCTCAAATTATCTAATCATTGGTAGAAGTAACTTTTAAATTTATTAACAATAAAAGTAATTTAAAATAAAATAATAAAAATTCATTTTTTTTATAAATAGTAAATGACTTTTATATTTTACAATCCACTTAATTATGCAATTTTGTGGAAATATTTGAATAACTAACTATTTAAAATTTTTAATTTAGACAAAAACTGCAACCAAAATTTTATTTTATTTTTTATAAATATTTTTAGCCCTTTACAAAAATAAAAGCACAAAAAATACATGCTTAACGTAAAATCACCAAAATTTTAAAAATAAATTTATCTTTTTAGTCATGCTTGCAAAAAATTATATCAAAATCTGATCTCTACCCTTTTTTTGTGTGTGTGGAGATCGAATATATATATGATCTAATATATGGTTAAGTGATATATTTTATTGCGTTTTAAAATATCTTGGTGATATTTTGTTGTTATCAAATTTAAAATATATTTTTGTCCATGACATAATCATTCAAAGCTATTTTTAATAGTTTATTCTTAAAAAAAATAATAATTAACAAATTTTTCTCTGAGCAGTTAACTAACTAATAATAGAAAATTATTTGCTAGAAGTAGCAATCATTCATCATGTCATCACAGGAAACAACGCAATCTGAGTTGACAAATTAAGAAGGACATGACAAAAAGCATAGGATTTCTTATTGGGAATTTCTTGTTTATTAATTTATAACACCACATATACATACATACCAAATATGATGGGGACATCAGCATAAGGCTTGGGAAAAGGATAGCCACTACTATTCTTGTATGGATAGATATAGATTGGGCCATGAACGGTGGCTCTTGCCCAGTCACTATGAGCATGCCACCATAAGGTCCCTTCCTCTGTTGAAAACACTATCTTCTGTCTGAAACTCCTTCCTGGTTGGATTGGGCATTGTGTTATGTATTGAGGACCATCTGTCCATGGATTTCTTGGTTGTTTCACTCCATGCCTGCCAATAATTATATATAATAATAATAATTTAGTTAAATTTAACTTTTATTTTTAAAACATAAATTAGTTTTTCAGTAAATATATGTACAGAGCTGCTAACTATTTTTCATCAAAGATATATTAGGAGAGAGGTTCGAACTCGAAACCTCTGCTGAAGAAGGGACAAATGTCATTTAAACTATACCTCATTGACGACAGCTCCTAATTACTTAAATTAAGAAAATAATTATAGTATATAATATACCAGTGTATAGTGATGTTGTGTTTGCCCCTGTTGTGAACATTAACATAGATTGTGTCACCCTTGTGGACTTTGATAGCTGGCCCTGGAAATCTTCCATTCACTGTCAGTATGTTCTTTGTGGAACAGAGTCTTGTGTACCGGGCTTCTCTCACCTGTGACATCCAATAATATTTTATATATAATCAACTTATTACTAATTAATTAATTGAATGAGATGTGTTATGCATGATGAACTCACAACAAAGTTGTAGTGACTCCGTGTTTGGAAGCTAAGACTAATGAGTGAAAAAAACCAAAGAATTTGGAGGAGCATTTTGTTCCCAAACAACATTTTTTCCTGAAATAGGAAAATTTATCAACTGCCTATGCTAATAATATAGTTGATTGGTTTCACTGTGTGTTATGAAAATGTTTAGGTTGGAGGGGCTATATATTTATATACATATCCATGGTGGAAGAAATACAATTTAATAGAGAGATAGACCAAGTCGAGTAGATGCATGGTGATGAGGTGTGTTAGTTTTATTCAAGATATTTGGTGAGGTTTCATTTTCACGTGTTAAATCAAAAGTTCAGATGGAACACTAATACATTATCATCATCATTTTTTTCATAATTAATACAGTAAAAAAAATTAAATATTTGTGGAACTGAAAAATGGAGGGAAGTTCTTGAAGTGGGTAGCGTATACATTACCGATCCATTGCCGTACATAATGTTTTTGCTTTTTATTTATTTATTTATTCCCGTATGGTATTTAGAGTTAATTAGTTTCATTTTATTCAATATAATAATGTTATGAAACTAACGTTAAAAGATTAATAAGGAGTCAATAAATATAATTAGAGAAATAGTAGGTGGTAAAGAAAAATAATATTAACTTCATATTTTTTTCTATCAATATTTAATATGAGTTGTACAATTATTGTGATAGTTAATTTTTTTTATCGGAGATATATAGTTAATGAGAAAGTTTTGGGAGCCAACGTTAAGGAGCCCATAGGGAGCAAATATTAATTTTCTTTTTTTTCTCTGTACTCTTTTATCACCCAATATTTTTCTAATTATACTCATAGACTCCCTAACGTTGACTCCTTAGCATTACTCTTACGTTAGATTTTAATTTCAAAATCTACTTAAGTGAATCTGCACCGCTTGTCACTTGATCAAACATTAGTTTTCAACCAAATTTTTGAAGGAATAATTCAAAATAAAGATGCTCTCACTTAAAAGTGAAAGCCATAATGGTCAATTAATTGCTACTTTTGCAGCTGCTATATCCGCGGATAAGATTGTTTCATGATTAGAAAGCCTATAGTATTTTGGTGACTAGAAAGCCTATAGTATGGTGGCATAGTCCTAATTACAACTAAAAAAGTTTTAAATATAAATAATTAAATATATCTAAGATTACTTGTTATTAATATTATTATTAATAATAATACTGTTGTAATATTTAGTCACCATATGAAAATTAGAAAAATGAGACTAATGTTCTAATATAGGGTAGTTTTGTTTTTGCGAAAAGGTTTAATTAAATAATTAGTCAAATTAATCAATTTGATGCATTTAGATTAAAATATAATATAATATAATATAATATAACTTAACTAATTGTCACATAAATAGTTATATCATGTGTTTTTTTCTATTAGTTTAATCTTTTCATAAGAAAAATAATTTTTGTTATATTTTTGAAATTCAACAAGGAATAAATTATAGATTTTTTAATTATAGAAATTGTGATATATATCATGTTATAAATATTATTTAAAAAAATTAAATTAATAAAAAGAGGTGTATGAATAATTATATTTATTTTTAGTATGAATGAAAAGCTTATGCTACTCAGTTGCTTCAACTATTGAAGAAAGCTACTCCAATTAAAACATATATATATATATAGTCATAATCTCCCATTTAATTACTTTAATTTGTTGTATGTATTTCTATTTGCATTTTGCCAAAGAGAATTGTTTTTGTCGGGCTTTATCTTTTAAGGCTAATTATCAAACTCTTATTAGAGTCTTAAATTATTTAACTAATTTGAGTTAGCATAGTATTGAGTTCATTAGTCCATCTAACTAAGATGTAAGTATTTAAAATTTTAATTTTAATTTATATATTCAGCAAAAAATAATCTTAAATATTTAAAAATTCAAATTCTTATTAGAATTCTTACTGATAGAAGTAATTAATGATTTTTCTCAAACCCAACCTTAATTAATTGCCCAGAGCGCTCTCTCTAGGTTTTTCATTATAAATAGCAGATATATATAAAGGTACTTTTTTTTTTTCTGATAGTTAACAAGTTTTGACTTAATTGGGGAGAACATAGAAACTTTTTTGAATTTTCTTTGCCGTTGCCATAAGGAATCCAAGGAGAATTCAATGTGACATAAAAAGAATAAATTATAAAATAAATTACATCTCCAATAATTATATCAATTTATTTAAAATCAGATGTTTTGTATTTTTTCTGTTTTTTTACACATCATCTTGTTTTTTTCACCATCTGTAAATATAATCCAATCCACAAAGAGAGATTCTGTCTAAAACAACCAACATAAAATGAAAGAAGCTCATGATCGATGAACTCCGAAATTAATCAAATAATGACAAAAAGCATAATAAAAAAAAATTCCGCCTCAAATTATCATCACAAAGGAGCCTCCACCTCGAGCCAATATCATCAACGAATGAGTAAGGCTCGATTTGATAATGTTGTGGCTCTCAATAAGTGACTGAATTTTTTGTACTCTAAAAAAATAGCTGATGGAGAGTTGATCGTTTGGTAAAATAACTCAAAATTGCTCTCAATAAGCAGAAGCCACACATATCGCGTTTGGTAAATCTATTTGATAGTTGCTCTTAAGATAATAAATTACTATAATGACCTTTTTGTTAATATGTGATGCATTAATATAAAATTAAATATAATTAATAGAGGATAAAATTGATTTTTTATTAAAATATAAATTTAATTTGTCATTTTATTTTTTGAGTAGCCAGAGCCAGCTTTGAAAAGCTACACTTGAGGGCTCTCAAAAGCACCCCTGCTCTCAAAAGCCGGGAGCAAAAGCTCCTTGGCTTTTCGAGTTATCAAACGCAAAAAAGTGGCTTCTACTTTTTGAGAGCATGAATACTTGGTCGAAAAGTTTTATCAAACTCACCCTAAGTTATGAGAATGAGTTAAAAAGGTTTAGGTTGCTGCTTACCTGCGGGACCATCCTATATTTATTTGAACTAGTAACAGAGCAATTTAATGGAAGAGTAAACCACCAAAAATGACTCCAAAGTTTTTAATCGCGGACAAAAATGACTCCAAATTTAATAAACGACAAAAATATCACATTTTTTTTTAAAACATGACAATAGTGACCATCCATTAAACGAAACTAACGACGTCAATGATAAAGTTAACACCGTTTCACACATATGCTGAACAAAAATGGACCCAAATTTTAAAAAAGACAAAAATGACTCTCAAATTTTTTAACACGGTTTCACACATATGCTGACAAATATAATCCGCTGTTAAAAGAAACTGAAAATTTTTAACAACATCACCACCATCCTCCAAGCTCTCATTCTCACTGAGCCTGCATCACTCTCTCTCTTTCTTTCTCTATCTCTGTTGGGTTCTAATTCTTACAATCAAATTGAAAGAGGGAGATGTCGTATAAAACTAAAGCAGGAGATGGAGAAGGATGGGTTGAAACTTGAAACGCATTCCTCTCTCATCTTTTCATGGATTCTCAGAGAAGTTGGCGCTCCTCTTTTGGAGAAACTCCCATGGATAGATTCATCTGATTCTCAGACAAAGGAATGGTATCAAATACAAGCAGTTCTTCGAGTGAGCTTGGGGATCGGACTTGCTTGTTTTTCAGTATTCTAGCCCTTATAATGATTGGTGTGAAGGACTAGAATGATAGGCGTGATTCATGGCACCATGGTGGATAGACTGTGAAAATGGTGATTTGGCTTTTGTTTGTGATCCTTTCATTTTTCATTCCAGTTGTCATAATATTAGCATATGGGTTTGTATCTAAATTTGGGGCTGGCTGTTTTTTGTTGATCCAAGTGATTCTTTTGCTTGACTTTACACACAATTGGAATGATGCATAGGTTGTAAAAGATGAACAGAAATGGTTGTAAACTTGGACTGTACCTGGAGTGACCACGAAGAAGATCCAAAATTGATTTTGGGGATTAGGGTTCACTTTGGGGGAAATTGGTTTCAGAATTTGGGATGTGGAACGGTGTTAACTTTTCCATTGACGTTGTTAGTTTCATTCAACGGTTGGCCACTTTTGTCGTGTTTTAAAAAAAATATGGCTATTTTTATCGTTTATTAAATTTGGGGTGATTTTTATCGGCGATGAAAAATATTAGAGTCATTTTTGGTAGTTTACTCTTAATGGGATTTAGGCTAGCTCCGAGGTGTATGTATTGACCAACCTAGCTAACAGACGTGGAAATTAATAAATAGCCACACTAGCTAATAATTTTTTTTTAAGAAAGTTAATTAAATTATGTTAGATTGTTAGGTAAACCTATACATACCACTGGTATATCAACATTAGAGAAGAAGTTTTTTAAATAATTTGAATTGGTATAGTGATTAGCTCATAATTAATTTAAATAAGTGTTGAAATTTTAATTTTATATATGCATCAATTCATTAGTCAACAACAAATTTTTAATAAAGCTTAGATCCACGATAATTAGTCATCGATTTATTGAGACACGGATACCGTGAAAAAAAAATTCTAATTAATATATATCCCATAGTATAGTATTACTACTCATTCATGTTTGGGAGCCTAGTCTTAATTATTATTTTTATTATTTAACGTTAACCTATTCTTAATAATTATTAACTCATCAAAGACAAAAGAAATAGTCGTTCAGACCTCAGTCTTCATCTGTAAAATGCAGCATTTGCATATATTGCCCATTCCTTTATGACAACAAACACTTATTAAATTGGTCCTTAACAAATTTTAAATTGAGATTTTGGTTTTTATAATTTTTAATTTTCAAAATGCCTATAAAAATTATTCTCATTGGATAGATTAGTTTCTTTTTCATTTTAATGGATGATTAATTTGTTTTATAATGATATTTTTGAAAAAAAATATTTTATAATAAAATATTTATCGATCTAATACACATATTAACATTTTGATTAAAAATATAACAGAGACTAATTTGTCTAGTGAGAGTAATTTTTTTAAAAAAAAAAATAGAAATAAAGATTTATCCAAAACCAAAGTTTTGATCTAAAATTTAAATTTTTTTAAGGATTAATTTTGGTATTTACTTTTTATTTTTAATTGGAGCAAACAAGTTGTTACAACATAATTGTTAATAAGTTAGGCTTTACATATATCAAAGTCTAGGTGGTAAAAACCCCTCTCTGAAAAATTATCAAAGCCATTAATGAAAGACAAGCTGTTTATGAAACGAGTTGTTGACAGGATTTATTCATCGACCAATCGCCTAGCGTTATTATTGTAGTCATAGAATTGGGCATCACCCTCGTAATTTTGTTTTTTAATTTTTTTTTTGGACACTGTTAAATAGTAACATTTTATTGGATTAAGAGGCCTTATCATCACACCACTTAAAATGATTTAAATGTATTTTTATTTAAAAATTAAACTTTGAAAAACTAATTATTAGAAGGATAGTTTAAGAATATATATTCATCTGTTTCCTATTATTATGAATGGAGATCAAAGAAAAAAGGAGTTCGTTTTATTTGTGAAGCTTTATTTATGCTAATAACCGATTATATCAGTTGGTGGGAGATTCAGTGAAATTCAAATTTTCTATGCAATATTATAGAGGATTGAAGATTGGAGCCTTTTGATGAGTAGGTGCATTCAAAAACACAAATAAACACAGCATGCCTTTATTATAATTTAAGGGCTTTATTATCTAATGACACTTTTGTAATCTTAAAATTTAATATCTTTGTATTTAGTGAATATATACTAAATTACTATTACTAAATTAAATCACTTTAACTATATATACACACAATCAATAAATGCCTTTGACAAGTTCAACTAACTACTAGCTGGATACAATAATTAGAAGGAAATAGTAGAAATTTAAATTGATGGGAATGATCTATGATAATTACTATATAAATTAAATTAATCAATATATATATATATATAGAAATTTATACTAGTGTAAGTGTTTTCTGATTTATACCAATGAGCTGTAGCTCAAATGACATATGTCCATTTCCCTATTAGAGGTTTCGAATTCGAGCCTTTCTTCCAAGATAACTTTTTATAAAAAAAAAATGTTTTATGATTTATATTAATTAATAATCGCTATATTCACATTAAATTAAAGATAAATATTTTATTTTTTAAAAAAACATTAATAACTTTTATATTAATATGAATTTAATGACTATTAATTAGTATAAATAAAAAAAATAGTTACATTTGTATAAAACTAATCCTCCTCTGTGTATGTATGTATTAATACTTTAATTTAATTTAAGTGAATATAATGCAATCCACCAATATAATGCATGGTAGTATAGCTTCTAATTCAGGTTTGATTCTATACAGAATTTCGTATTTATTTAATTTGTGTATTAGTTACTTCAATTAGAATGGATGAAAATCAATAATGAATCTACATATCCATTTAGAATGACACATACAGCACGCAATATCTTACTTAGTCTTTGATTTTGTTATTTATTCAAACAAAGCAGTAATTCGGATGCTTAATTATTCTTCATCCCTCTGCAAAATCATGATACTACTACTAACTTGTCGGTTTAAACTTTGACATGCTCAACTGTGTAGGTAATGGTAGCTTAAACCTCATTCTTTCAAATTTCAATACATTCACCAAGAATATAGTACTACTCTAGACCAATAAAATTCTTCGGTGTTTTTCCACATGTAGAAAAACCATATGAGTTGAATCATTAATATTATAATTAAGTAATTAGTTTAATCAAATGATTTTTATTTTAAAATAATATATAACTAAACTAGAAAGAATTGACGGATTAGTTGTAACTCACGTAGTATTATTTCTCTCGTTGTAAAAGGTATTGAGATCAAATCTTCCCTAAAAAAATAGAAAGGGTATAATAATTAAGATCATTGTTTATTTTATAAACAACATCATTTTAGGTGTGTATTTATTAGTATTATGTTTCGGATATTGGGCTCACCTTGCCCAAGTCCATAGCAAATCCTCCTAACGTCGGCCCAAAGTCGGCGAACGGCCTAAATCCTCTTCGGATCCAAAAAGGGGCCCACGACATTAATCACCGAATCCCCACGAGATAGGATCATATCTGCATCGATCTCGTACGAATTTACTCCCAAAATAATAGCAACTACCACGGGTATATAAAGAGGAGATCAGCTCTCCTCCAGGTACGTCTTCTAAACCCTACCCAATTGTTGTGCATTCGGAGTCTCCCAAATTCTTATTTGACGATTCTTCTCTAGCACGCTACCTACCACTCACATAAACCTCCAGCCTTCTGTCTTGGCACGTCCAGATGAACAGCGCCAGAACCAACAGCAAAATCAACAGCAAGTTGATATCGATCTCAATGCGACTGCAAACGGCAGCCAAGAGTCGGCTAGCCGGAACGCTGAAACGGGTGGAACCCAAAACGTCCAGCCCAACTCGGGCGGCAATAACTCCGGAGGTCGGCGAAGTACCAGCGCCTTTGACAGGCTAGGCCCCGGAAATCCTGGACCCAGGCCATTCGGCGGGATCAGTTCGGATGACACCCAGATCAAGCAAGACTTGAGACATCGCATGCAAGCGATGGAACTCGAAGTCAAAGAACTTCGGAAAGAGAACACAGAACTCAAGAACGTCGCCCAAGACTTGAGAGCACGACGATGTTCACCTCACCGATGCCGTGAGCGTTCCAAGTCATGTTCCCCGTCTCGAAGACGTTCGCGTTCTCCTCCCCGACGGAGACGTGGCCAGAATAGTTTGGAAAACCCATATTCGTCTTCTGATGAATCCCATGAGGGGAGGCGAAGACGCCCTCGCCGTTACAAGAGGATGAGAAATCATGAACGGACACCACCCATCGATGGACACACTCCTTTCTCAAGTCGGATCCTCAAAGTCTAACTTGCTAAGGGCTTTGTAAAGCAGACGGACATGAAGTACAACAGATCGACGGATCCTTACGTCCACCTTAATGATTTTGAACACCGGATGATCTGCGACGGAGCCATAGATGAAGTCAAGTGCCAAGCCTTTCCGGTGGCCTTGACTGGATCGGTCGCACAGTGGTTTACGTCCTTACCGGCGGGTTCTATCTCAACCTACTTTGAAATAAGAGAGATATTCCTAAACGAGTTCACAATGAGCATCGACAACACCCGATCAATCTCCTTGCTGTAGTCCAAAAGCCTAATGAGACCACAAGAAAATACATCGAGAGGTTTAACGCTGAATGCAAAACTATAGACGGATCCGTTGATGGAGCGGCAAGCTTATGCCTAACTAACGGCCTTGCCAATGACGATTTCAGAAAGCAATTGACCACCAAGCCTGTATGGACCCGAAAGGAGATGCAAGCAAAGGCAAAAGAGTTCATTCACCATGAAGAAGTAAACCGTGTAGTAGCAGCCACCAAAAACCAACAAGCCCAAATGGCTCCCCGGGGTAACGTCACTACGGCACACCCAAGGGACACCCAATGGTACCAAGGACATAGGGGAAACCCTAAATTCGCAAGGCCAAAGTATGACTACTACACTCCGTTGATAGCCTCGACCACAGAGGTGTACCAACAAATCTCTGATAAAGGCATCCTACCTCGGGCCAGACCCTTACTGGAAAGGACACAAAATGCCAAAAACAAAACCTTATTTTGTGACTATCACCAAGGTTACGGACACAAAACACAAGACTTTTATAATCTGAAGAACGTCATCGAGCAAACCATCAGAGAAGGAAAACTGGGTGAATTCATCCAAGTCATTCGAGAACCTTGGAATGCCGGACGAGAACGGTCAGAAGGACCGGAAACCAGGAACCTCAGAGACGCCGATGAAACGATGCCCATAGTCCCCGTGATTACTGGAGACAATCAAACGGAGAAATCCAAGTCCGCCCATAAGAAGGATCTCAAAATCTTGGCGACTGTACGGAGCGTTCCACCACAGCTTCCGGCGATAACGTTCGATAACAAAGATTTTGAACATGGAGCGGCTGATTTCGACGCACCAATGGTAATCTCGGCTGGCGTCGGACCCGGGATAGTCCGATGAATCCTAATTAACACCGGCGCGGACTCCAACATTATGTTCCGACACGCCTTCGATGTGTTAGGATTCAAGGACCACAACCTGAAGACACATCAACCCGGGGTGATGGGGCTCGGCGACCACTTCATCAAACCAGACGGAAGCATCGAACTCCCAATCTCCATAGGAACCGGAACCTCCCGAAGGACGGTGATGGCCGAATTTGTGGTATTGAAAGACTCAACGGCCTATAACATCATCTTGGGCAGAAAGACGATCAACGACTTCTCTGCGGCCGTATTCACTAAGTTTTTAGTGATGAAATATGAAACGAACTCAGGAGACTTCGAAACCCTATATGGAGATCGGGTGATGGCTAAAAAATGCAACCATAAAAACTTAGCTCTCCGATCCAAGTCTCGAGACGCCTCCGGCATCTACCTAGCCGACCTCGACACTAGGGTAGAAGAGCAACATCGGCCCAAACCAGATGGAGATATAGAGAAGATACAGATCGGGGACTCTCTGGAACGTCACACGTTCCTGAATCGAAATCGTCCCTATGAACTCAAGCAAGAACTATCGGGATTCCTCAAGAAAAACGGAGATCTTTTTGCCTTCACCCCTGCCGACATGCCGGGCATCGACCCATCGGTCATGTCACACTCCCTGGCCATCGACCCCAACCACTGCCCTGTCGCCCAACGCAAGAGGCGCATGTCGGACGAAAGGGCAAAAGAAGTAAAGAGACAAACCAAGGCACTTCTTGAAGCAGGATTCATCCGAGAACTACCTTACTCCACTTGGTTGGCGAATGTAGTCTTGGTCAAGAAGGCCAAAGGGAAGTGGCGAATGCGTGTCGATTATTCCGACCTAAACAAAGCATGCCCGAAAGACGCCTTCACATTACCTAACATCGACGGATTGGTAGATGCGTCTTCATGGATGCTTACTCAGGATACAACCAGATCCCAATGCACAAGCCCAACGAAGAGAAAACAACATTCATCACTCCGGACGGGACTTACTGCTACACAGCTATGCCTTTTGGTTTAAAAAACGCCGAAGCGACGTACCAACGTCTGGAAACAAAAATCTTCAAACACCTTATCGGTCGGAAGATCGAGGTTTACGTGGACGACATGTTGGCAAAACGGAGAGCCCAGGGAATATTATCTCTGACCTCCATGAAGTCTTCGAATCCCTCTAACGTTACAAAATGCGCTTGAATCCTTTAAAGTGTGCCTTCGGAATGGAAGTAAGGAAATTTCTAGGGTTCATGATAACCTAGAGAGGAGTAGAGGTCAATCCAGAGAACTGTGAAGCGATTCTTCAGCTCCCCAGCCCAACCAACCTAAAAGTGGTCCAACGGCTGAACGGCAAGCTAACGGCATTGTCCCGTTTTCTCAGAGCATGAGCAAGAAACACCCTACCTTTCTTCAAGTTAATGAGAAAGGGAATCAACTTCGAATGGACGCAAGAATGTGAAGAGGCTTTCCTCAAATTCAAATCCATACTGTCGGAACCTCCAATCCTCTCAAAACCAATGAACGACGAACCCTTGTACCTCTACTTGTCCATTACGGACGAATCCATTGCAGCAGCACTAGTAAGGGAAGACGAGCTAGGAAGCCAAATGCCGGTATATTTTATCAGTCGAGTCCTGCATGAGGCCGAACTACGATACACCAAAATTGAGAAACTGGCATACTCACTCCTTGTCTCAGCAAGACGACTCTGGCAATACTTCCAAAGTCACACCATCGTCGTCAGAACTGATCAAGCCATCTGAAGCATACTCCAGAAGCCAGATATAGCAGGACGAATGCTAGGATGGGCAGTTGAATTGTCACAGTTCGACATTCAGTTCCAACCAAGGACAGCTATCACAGCATAAGCAATGTCCGACTTCCTGGCAGAAATGGCGATCCCAGATAAAGGAACAAGCCGGGGCATCGGGTGGAAATTACATGTGGACGGCTCGTCCACGATAACCTCGGGCGGCGCAGGGGTTATCCTAGAGAGCTCTGACGGAAACATGTTCGAACAATCTATCTGATATGACTTCCCCATCTCAAATAACCAGATTGAGTATGAAGCCCTATTAGCCGGATTAACCCTAGCTCAGGAAGTGGGAGCTCGAGCTCTAGAAGTCTGCACGGATTCTCAAGTAGTGTGTTCCAAAATTAACGGCTCCTACCAAGCAAAAGACTCACTCCTCCAGAGATACCTAGTTAAGGTAAAATCGATGATGAAGACGTTTGACAATGTAATAATAACACATATTCCTAGAGAACGGAACGCCAGGGCTGACCTCTTGTCCAAGCTCGCCAGCATGAAGCCGGGATCGGGAAATCGCTCCCTCATTCAAGGAACGATCAAAGAACCATCGGTATCTGTGTTGGAGATAAATTGCCTCCCGATATCTGAAACAGCAACGTGGATGACCCCAATCCTGAGCTACCTTGAGGTTGGAACCCTTCTCGACGATCCAAAAGAGGCCAAAAGAATCAAGAGAGAAACCGCCAAGTTCACCTTGATCTCGGGTCAATTATACAAAAAAGGCATAGATTTGCCACTTCTAAAATGCCTTAATCCATCTCAAGCTGATTACACTTTACGGGAGGTTCACGAGGGATGCTGCGGCCACCATATCGGCAAAAAATCCTTAGCTCGGAAACTCATTTGAGTCGGATACTATTGGCCAAACATGATGAAGGATGCGGTGGAATTCGTTCGAACGTGTGAGAAATGCCAACTCCACACAGACTTCCATCAAGCACCCCCAGAAAAGATGACTCCAATCTCGGCAGATCAACCATTCGGCTCGTGGGGAACTGACCTGGTAGGACCTTTTCCATTAGCCCCCGGCCAACTAAACTATCTCATTGTCGGCATCGACTACTACACTAAGTGGATCGAAGCAGAACCTCTAGCCACCATTACGGCTGCGAAATGTTGGAAATTTCTATGAAAACAAATCATCACCCGATTTGGAATTCCCTCAATCCTAATCACGGATAACGGAACCCAACTCGTGGACAAGAAATTTAAAGAATCAACTGAAGAATTCGGGATCAACCAACGCTTCTGCTCGGTTGAACATCCCCAGGCAAACGACCAAGTCGAATCAGCAAATAAAGTCCTTGTGAAGGGGCTGAAGAAACGGCTCGACGACGCCAAAGGTCTTTGGGCTGAAGAGCTAGCATCCGTCCTCTGGTCCTATTGAATGACCCCCCAATCTTCAACAGGTGAAACGCCTTTCCGGCTAACCTATTGGGTCGAAGCCATCATTTCGGTTGAGATCGGCGAACCTAGTCCACGGCTATTTCTCGGCGCCGAGGACGTCATGGCAGATCGGAACCTGATAAATGAGGTCTGATCCGAAGCTTACCTAACGGAAATGGCCTTGAAACAAAGGATGAGTGCTAGGTACAACAAGGGAACCGTCAGAAGACACTTCGAAGTCGGAGATCTAGTCCTACGACGGAACGACATCGGGCCACCAACACCGGGAGAAGGCAAGCTAACTCCAAATTGGGAAGGACCCTATCGCGTGACCACAGACCTCGGCAAAAGGGCGTATAAGCTAGAGCGACTCAACGAAGGTGAACTTCCAAGAAGCTAGAACGCCACCAACCTCCGACAGTTCTTTTCTTAAAATACCTTGCTTTCCTTTATGTTGTCTTTCAGCTGGGTATGGCAATAGGATAATTATTATCTTTACTTTACTTGTATTTTGATTTCAACTTTGTCAATCGGATACTCTTTTTCCTATCTGAGGTATCCTACTCCGGGAGGTCGGAAGGTTTTAATGAGGCTCAAACTATCCAATAAAACTATTTATTTACTTTTACATGCGACCATACGATTTACTTGCCACCACCGACTACAATCAAAGGTTTATCAAGCCAAAACAAAAACGGCACCACTTAATCATTTTTACATTTCCCACTCATAACGTCGAAAAGAAGAAAAAACTAAGTCTCGGAAGGATAGAACTAATCACTCCGCCTCCAAATCACTTAGAAAATTTTTACAATTTATTCCCACTCGAAGTCTTAAAACGCCCATATCCTTATCCAAGAAAGCGGCAAAAACAAAGGCAGAAAAACGGAATATACTAAACGGCAAGATAAAGCCAAATAACGGCGATCTCAAAACTTAGCCACACAAAGACTTACATTAAACAATGTTCCGACCCGGACAACAGCACGGCACATCGGAACCCAACACGGTGTTCATACACTTAGCCAAAATATTTTCTAAAAATAAGGGAAATCCGACCCGGATAAAACACGGCACGATGGATTCCCAAAATGTTATAAAAAAGATTATTAATGTTAGAGATGGGAGTCCGACCCGGTTAAACACGGGAAGACGGACCCCCACAAAGTAACTACAACATAAACAAATAAAGTGTTTTTACATAAGGAGAAGAGAAACTAAGACTGCGGAGGTGGATCCACGATCTGACCATCCACGACCTCCTTCCAAGCTCCGAGGAGAGAGACGTCAAAGTCGGGAGCCAACATGAGGATCTCCTCCTTCAAGGCATCCTCAGTAGCCTTCACAGAGTCCTCAGCCAGCTTGACCAATTCTTGACGAGCTTGCTCTGTCGAAGCCAAGAAAGCCTCCGCCTGATCGGCCCGAGACTTCTCTTCTGAGAGCTTCTTCTTAGCAAACTCAAGGTCAACCAACAAACCGGCCTCCCGGTCTCTCAGACGTTGCAGCTCAACGCCCTTCTCCTTCGCATCGGCTAAGGCAGCTTCTAAGTCCTTCTCTGCCTTGGACTTAGCCGCTTTAGCCTCCTCCTTCTCCATTTCCACGTCGGCATTCTGCTGATTCAACAGCTTTAAATCCCCCGTCAACTTGACACAGCGATGCTCCCATTGGTCGGCGAGGGTCAAACGGGGCTCAATGGACTTCATAATGGTCGCTGAACGGAGCATAGCCCACTCCGCCCAACAAAGACTCTCCATTGGGTCGTAATCCCGTAAGGCCTCCACAGCCCGGGGACCTAGGAAGTTGGCTTCAATATACCCCGAAGCGTCAAAGGATCGGTCCATGGGACAAAAATCCCGTTGCGACCCCTCGGAGATCCTAGGCCGCTTCTGAGCAGACGCCGCCTCCTCAACACCCCTATTCCCCAATGAAGACGTCGGAGGAGGAATCTCAACCTGATGCTCCGGCACCTCATCTCGGATAGGAAAAGACACCTCCGAACGGTTCCCAGCGCCGCCCTCGATGTTCGAAGAACTACCCCCTTCGGGAACGGAGGATGACGCTTGACCGGCGGATGAGCTGAGGATAATCGAACCCTGTGGATTGGCCACCATTGCCCGGCGAAGGTTGGCCAATGTCTTGTCTTCCCAGCCATCTTCACTGAAAACAGAAGAAAACAAAAGAGGAGCAAACAAATGTCAGATAACAAAATTATAAGGCAAAACCGAACACAGAAATACACTAGGGTTAAAACTATACCAATGGTTGCCCTAGCCCGTTCGGGGTTACCCAAAACAGCCATAGCAGAATGTCGGCCGTATCCCTTTGATCTTCATTTAATTTTCTATACGCCGTGGGGACATAGTTCGCCCCGGCGTCCTTACTCCAATAAGACGAAAACCGACCCGCATCCCTTTCTAAAGTCAACCTAAAGGGCGGATGGTCTCCGACGGCAAATACCTTAAAATACCGCCCCTTGAAGTCGTGGAAAGACTCTTCGTACAATCCGAAGATCTTCCAACCTTTCCCAGGCCGTACCGACATATAACCTTTCTTGGTTTTTCCATCGGCATTCGGAGAAAACACCGTGAATAAATACAAGAAAACCTCGGGATCTTGGGGAAGCTCCAAGAACTCCGTCACCAATTCAAAACATCAGATCGCCGACTAGGCGTTAGGATGGAATTGGGACGGTGTGACGAAGCAACGCTGCAACAGTCGCTGTTGGAAAGGGGGAGAACGGTATACGAACTCCAAACTCGATGAACATGACCTCGTTCACCCACAACCAATGGGGAACACGAGGATGTTCCAAGTTGAGCTCACACACCCTCTCCCCCGGGCGAGGAAGTTCGACCCGATAATGGCCCTCCTCCTCGCTACCGCCGAAGATGACGCCGAAGTTCTTAAACTCCGTCAGATAATCCTCCGTCATCGTACATGGGCTCCCCAGAACATCGCGGTTCACCCAGTCATAGAGAGGGTTTAGTTCGTGAGGCATTTGAGCCCCCTCAACCTCACGAACCACCCCACCGAGATCATTTCCCTGAATCTCTGTCATTTCACCTGTTCGAGTAAAAAGAGAAATCAGGCAAAAAAGTTGGAATGGTGGAGAATGGCAGAGCCCAGAGAAGCGAAGAAGAAAAATAAAAAAATACGCATAAAAAAGACAGGAAAAACTTACCAATATGCACTCGCAAGTAGTACAGAATTCTCCCCCTTTTCCCTTCTCACCGGAACGGATGTAGTTGCAGGAATGAGAGAAGAAGAGCGAGAAAACAAAAATTAGAGTTAGTAGAAGAAGAGTGAAGAAATGGAGAAGTTTTAGAGAAGATGAAGAGAAAGTAAAGAAGAGAAACTTCTCCCTCCTTCAAACCCCCTTATAAAAAGGCGTGCCCTTGCTCCAAAAGCAGTTAATAAAAGGGCAAAAAGGAAATTTTCAGAAAATGTAACTCCCATCATTAGTGCACGAAAGACGAGGAGATCTTGAGCTTTCTCTTTCCCACGTCTTCGAGAAGCCAAAACATCATCAGTCAAATCAAAGCGTCACGTTCCAGAAGCTTCTCTGGAATGACACCACGACCAATGATTCCAAAAAAAGAAAACAACAACAAAGAATGAGGGAACCACGGAACATCGTTACACGGAAACAAAACCCTCAACCACGAAACAAACGGAACTCGAAAAGTTCGGATCCTCCGACCTTCCGAGCTCGGGAGCAACTGTTCCGGATTGGGCTCGCCTAGCCCAAGTCCATAGCAAATCCTCCTAACGTCGGCCCAAAGCCGGCGAACGGCCTAAATCCTCTTCGGATCCAAAAAGGGGGCCCACCACATTAATCACCGGATCCCCACGAGATAAGATCATATCTGCATCGATCTCGTATGGATTTACTCCCAAAATAATAGGAACCACCACGGGTATATAAAGAGGAGATCAGCTCTTCTCCAGGTACGTCTTCTAAACTGTACCCAATTGTTGTGCATTCGGAGATTCCCAAATCCTTATTTGGCGATTCTTCTCTAGCACGCTACTTACCACTCACATAAACCTACAGCCTTCTGTCTTGACACGTCCGGTTACACCGGGAGTCCCAAACCCTAGAAAGTACATTCTGTACATATTATTTTTTATTTAATAAATTAACTAACGAAATGTAGTGAGTAGTGACAAGCTAGTTCTGACTACCGTGTTAATTAATTCTTTCCGATTAAGGACAGAACGAAATTGAACCTAGTAGCTTGATTTGTTACCAAAATGAAGAAAGATTGTTCAATTGATTCACATATGAAAAGAACTTTTATAATTATTATGTGGAGCATACCTATTTCAATATACAGTGCATTCACTTTTACATAATTTCATATTATTTAGACAAATGAAAAGAAAATAATTTTTAGTGAAGAAAAATTAAAGACGCTCTATACCCTATGATTACGATTTGTCGATGTCGTATTTTAATTGAATAGCATTTACCTTCTTTGATTTTAATATCTAAACTATCGTTATATATGTTGAGACCTAAATAAACTTTATCTTTTAAAAAATAGAAAATTATTATTAGACTTCCGTCCAATAAAATAATTTAAACTTCATTAAAAAAAAACAAATTAAACTCTTTTGGTACATAATATCTATCACTTTACATACGCATGTTCCTAGTTTAATATGTCTCTATCAGTCTTAGTTTTTAACATATAATATATTTATTATGTATTTTTATTTTTAAAATTTATTTCTACAAAAATTTTGAATAAAAAAAAATCTAACATTAATATATTTTTTTTAGTAAAATGGTCTAACTCTATATTTTTGTTTGTCATAAATACATGTTCGATACTATATTATAAAATTACTTGTGAAAAAAGACCTAGGTCAAGGCACATGAATAATGGTTAATCATTTATTATAGTTAGTTATCAAATTAGAATTTTTAAAAATAACGTTAGAGATATAATTAATAATATAGGATTATTATATTTAACTTAACGTTCACAATTTTATATATATAATATCTATAATAACATACTTATAATATTTAAAATTACTTATTTATAATTAAATACGTTATAATTAGGTTTTTTCTATTAGATGTTTTAAATTTGAGCATTGAGAATTAAAACAAGAGCAATGCATTGATTAACCATTTTTTTTTCATTTTGGCCATTCACGACTAACAAATCCATAATAAAACCTCCTAATGTAAAAATAAATTGATGTTTAAAGTATTGACTAATATTAATAAAAACAAATTCGAAATTTCGAATGTCACGCTCATGATTCAACTTATGGAAAAATTTTAAAAAAATAAAATAAAAATAGCTGGATTATTGCTGATGAAGTGACAAATAGTTAAGTTTTGATTATGAGTAATGTTAGAGAGTCAACGTTAGAGAGCTCATAGGAGCCCATAAGTGTAATTAGAAAAATAATGAATGGTAAAAAAGAAAAGAAAAAAAAGAAAAATTAATATTGGCTCCTTAAACTCCTTAACATTAGCTTCCAAAACTTTCTCGGATCCTATATTGATCTCTCGTGATACAGTAGTATGAGAAAGATAAACGGCACCTTAATTAGGCTTGGAGCATTATTATTCCATTCAATTTTTGCCAAAAAAAAAAGATTATTTACCTAATAAACTACTCATAAAACCGTGCAAGTTACAAAGTACTGTGGCCTGTAGCTATCGAACATTGATTTGATATCAAGACCACACAAAAAACATTATCATGCCAACATTATTAATTTCATAACGGAACGGAACTAATCTTAAACTGTCAATTACTATTCTAAGTTGTTCCAATACCACCAAAGAAACAAATTCTCTTTCAAATCCAACGTTTTAGCGAAGATTAACGAATCAAGTATCGTATTATATTATTCAATTCCCCCTATATATTTATGTTTTAACTTGACATAATATAAATAGCTAATTCTATAATTAACACAACTTATTACAGTCACCGTTTCACTTGGACACTTGCTTTTTTATATTTTTCAATGAAAGGCTTAAAATCATCTCCCAAATTAAATATATGACGTACATTGTTCATAAGGATGACATCATACCATTTTTTCTGGGTATTTCTATTTTCTACTATTCATTCTCTCATCACTCCATTATTCAATCCATATCGAGTTTAGATATGAAAAAGCTAGCTTGATGCATCATGCGTGCATGAGAATGAGTTTTGATTGAAGCTTAAACAACATTATTACATGATAGAGTCCCAACAGACATTAATAATTTGGATAAATTTTTATTTTTTGTCGCACAATAATACTTCAATTCTTTTCATAATAGATATAGATTATTATTTATTATATCTCATGTTATATATTCTCTGTTCAAATAATATCCACACATTATTTTATTTTTCCATAATTATATAGATTTTCGTGAAGAAATAACTTTAATAATGATATCTTTTAAAATTTGTATGTATATATAGTTTAATAATTGAGATGTTATATATACATTATTATCTTTTAATTTCAAGGATATTGTCAAGGTTTGCACTCAAAGATCAGCGGTCTGAATCATGCATCATATGTAAATAAAATATTAAAATATTCAGAAAATAAAATATTAAATATATTAAGGATAATGCAGCAAATTACATACGGACACATGAAACTTCACTTTTTTTTTTTTGGGTATTACGTGTAATTTCACTTATCATGTGAACATTTTAGCAAAATTTCTACAAAAAAGTAGGGTTCTGTGACCAGTTTAGATTCCGCTCGTTTAGTTTTTGATTTCTTCTAAGGAAAATGTTTGGTCAAAAATAAATTGAGGGAACACTATTTCTTTTTTGTTTAATTGATTGAACTAAATTCATTTAGTGGCCCGTCCATTTAAGTCAAATAAACCGACTGGCCCAAACGTGTTTTTTTTTTTTTTATAAAAGTCAAAGTCAAAGTCAAGACTCAAGAATGTAAGATCCTTAATCAATTTATGAGAGCTACTTATTAATAATTAACAAGAGGATATATGTTAATAATTATAAATTTGACTTGGCTTCATATTGCTAGCTCTTGTTAACAAAATTGAACATTTGTTGTACATGCATGTTTTTGTTGAACCAAAAGCAAGAAGGTGCTCAAAACCTTCACAAATTCCAATCATTATTTCGTTATTTCCCATCACATCAAACTTAATTTACTCTTTGTTTTTACTTTTTACATTGGGAGAGACTCCAACTTGATAACCAAGGGAGACAAATCTCATTACCCTATTCCCATGTATTTAGCCTTTTCATTCATATATATGACTCAACAAACATCAAGGTAGTATTTAACTAGTAACATATAGTGTGTTAAAAGAACGTCATCAAGCCAAGCCCCAACTTAATTAACCTTTTCAATTTGTTTATGAAAAAGTATAAGTAACAACAATTTTTAATTAATAAATGAGTCAATAAAAAAAATAAAATATTCATAATCAATATTTTTAAAATATTTACGATAAAAGTTATAAAATATTTAAGAATACATATTCAAATTAGTTCCCAAAAAATTTTTAAATGGACATTTTGATCCTTAACAAAAATTAATTATTAGATTAGTCCCCAACGTTAATAAATGTCAGACACTTTAACCCCTAACAAAATTAATTACTAGATTAGTCTTCAACATTTGTAGATATCAGACACTTTAGTCCTTCTTTCATCTTCTTCATCAACCATTAACGATCCAATTCAACGTGACACGTGAAGTTGCTTAATCACACATTAAGCTAAATTTTAGAGGGACCAAGTGGCTTTACATGTCACGTCGAATCGGACTATTTCTTTAGATTTCGGATGTTCTGTTTCTAGGTTTTGGATGTTCTGTTTCTAAAGTTAGTTGATAGTTATTTTAGATTTCGAATGTTCTATGACTTTCATCATAAATATTCTATTAATAATGGTTATGAATATTTTATTTTTTATTGACTGAAATATTTATTTAAAAATTATTACTTTCTATTTATTAATTAACAGCTCACACTTTTATTATATCTTACTCGGGTGGTATTGATGAATTCATAATGAGGATATCTAGCTACTTGATATAATTATATATATAACTATGCTACATAACCAATAAAAATTCAGCTAACATCAGTCAATAACTTAAATTAAATGTTTTATTTCTTTATGTTTCAGATGTTTTGTTTTTAAATTTCGGATGTTCTATTTCTAAAAAAGTATAAAGTTGGCCAAGGTTGTTTTATGTTTCGGATGTTCTATAACTTCCATTGTGGATGTTCTATTTTTTGTTGGCTGATTTATTGATTAAAAAATTATTGATTACCTATACTTTTTATATATATATATATATATATATATATGAAGAAGACACATATTCCATATCTACGTACTTTTTGACCTTTCCAGCGTAAGCAAATGTTGACAATATAATAAAGCATATGTTAAATTGTTCGATCACCACATTTCTTGCTATGCCCTATGGCTGCGTATGCAAACCAAGCCGTCAAACAGTGTATGTCAAAGTCAATCAAATAATATTGTTACGCCTTACGCGTAATCATAAGAAGCCATGTTAATTGTCAAACCCATGAAACACTATATATACCATGCAAAACCAACGTCCCTCATTTCATATCAACACATACAACATACAACAAACAATAATCATTAACACATATATATTCATCCTTATCTTATATCTAATAATTAACCATTCCAACTTCCATATTATTCGTTCTTAATTAGCTCCATTTATATATATATGAGAATCGCACGAGTCCTCCAATTCTTAGGGATTTTATTCCTAAATGTCCTCCTCACTTCCCAGGCTTTGAGGCATCACAAGTTTGTGGTGAGAGATGCTCCCTTCACAAGGCTTTGCAGCACAAAGAACATCTTAACCGTCAATGGCCAATTTCCAGGGCCAACATTGTATGTTACGAAAGGAGAGACCATCATTGTTGATGTTTATAACAGAGCTAACTATAACATCACCATTCACTGGCATGGAGTCAACCAACCAAGATATCCATGGTCTGATGGCCCTGAATACATCACTCAGTGTCCCATTCAACCCGGTGGCACGTTCACTCAAAAGGTTATCTTTTCTGAAGAGGAAGGCACACTCTGGTGGCATGCTCACAGTGATTGGTCTCGCGCCACCGTTCATGGCGCTATCGTTGTTAAGCCTGCTGCTGGAAACACCTACCCGTTCCCAAAGCCAGATAGAGAGGTTCCAATCATATTGGGTGAATGGTGGAAGCAAGATGTTGTGAAAGTATTTGATGATCTTGTTACAACTGGTGGAGATGCTGCCATCTCTGATTCTTACCTTATTAATGGTCAACCTGGTGATCTTCATCCATGTTCTTCCAATGATACCTTCAAACTAAAAGTGGAACATGGCAACACTTATCTTCTCAGAATGATAAATGCTGCAATGCAAGACCTTCTCTTCTTTGCAATTGCCAATCATCAATTGACAATTGTGGGAACTGATGGAAGCTATGTAAAGCCATTCACAGTGGAATACATAACAATATCACCAGGTCAAACCATGGATGTGCTGCTTCATGCTAATCAACCTTTGGATCGCTATTACATGGCTGCCAAAGCTTATTCAAGTGCCTTAAGGGTTGTGTTTGATAACACCACCACCACTGCAATTGTGGAATACAAGGGAAAGCACATTCCATCTTATTCATGGACTCCTCACATGCCATCACTTCCATCTTTCAATGACATCAATTCCTCTGTCAACATCATAAGTCAAATGAGAAGTTTGGCAGATGAACCACACCCAATAAACGTGCCAATGAACATAACAACCAATCTATTCTACACAGTTTCAATAAATTCATTGCCATGTCCAAATGGTTCAATATGCAAAGGCCCTCGCGGAAACCTATTTGCAGCCAGCATGAACAACATCAGCTTCCAATTACCATCAAAGAATAATGTTAATAGCATCTTGCAGGCTTACTATAACAACATCAGCGGTGTCTTCACAGAGAATTTTCCAGATGTTCCACCGCAACTGTTTGATTTCACTGGTTCCAATTTGTCCACATTCCTTAGAACTCCTTCAGTAGATACAGAGGTGAAGCTACTTGAGTATGGATCCACCGTGGAGCTTGTTATTCAAGGCACAAATTTGCTGGCTGGTACTGAGCATCCTATGCACTTGCATGGCCATAGTTTCTATGTGGTTGGATGGGGATTTGGAAATTACAACAAAGAGAAGGATCCATTGAAGTATAATCTTGTTGATCCTCCATATCAGAATACAGTGGCTGTTCCCAAAAATGGTTGGGTAGCCATAAGATTTCAGACCAAAAATCCAGGTGTATGGTTCATGCACTGCCATTTAGAGAGACATGCAAGTTGGGGAATGGCGATGACATTCATAGTGAAGAATGGTAACAACCCTCAACAACAAATGCTTCCACCTCCTCCTGACATGCCACGCTGCTACTAATTCTGTTATATACAATTTCCATCTAATTTCATTCTTTTATCAATTCATTCATTCATTCCTATTTCTTGTTCTTTAATTTATTCCTTTTTTTTTCTGTAATTACTCTTGATGTGTTGCAAGAATAAAATTATCATATCAAAGTTGTATAGGACGTGTAAAAAAATTATTCTTATGAATGTAATAATTGTATTTGCAATAAAAAGTTTGGTGTTATTACTCAATTGGCCAAGCATATAGTATAAGGAAAAATATACGTAATCAATAATTTTTAAACCAATCAGAACATCCATAATCATTATTAATAGAACGTCCATAATGAAAGTTATAGAACATCCAAAATTTAAAGTAACTATCAACCAACTTTAGAAATAGAACGTTCGAAACCTAAAAAAAATTAAATATCTAATTCAAATTATTAGCTGATGTTAGCTGAATTTTTATTGGTTACATAGTATTGTTCATGATATAATACAAGAGTAAAAATGAGATGCAGCATCAAAGGCATAGCAAATTAGCAACAAATAAATTACTAGCAAAAATGCTACCGAAATAATCAATTTTATTTTAAGTACTTACAAGGCAGGTGCTTACTGCATGCATATGCACCGCATAAGTAGTCACCAGTATTAATTAGTGGCCATGTACAACTATGTCTTGTAACAATGGAAATATAGAAAATGAAATCAAAGGTCACATAATAACAAGCTAGACTATATGAAAAGCTAATTAAACTTACGACAGTTGATTACCAGTTGAGTTAAGTATCAACCACATGTTACGAGTAAGCTTATTAGTGTTGATTTCCTGATAACTTCAGCCTTACAATGTTTTGGGCCTCAGCCTTTTTTTTTTACATATCTTACCTTATTAGCTTAGAATTGGGCCTCGGCCATAGAAACGGAAGGTTGACTAAAACAAGTTTCTGCCATGGCCCATGTGAGGGAAAAAAAAAAAGTCCTGCCCTATCTTACTTGGTGTCTCGCCAAAGTTAACGAAGAAATAGTCAACACGTGTATGTATTAGATATATTCTAGCCGTGAATACCAAAAAATTATATATAAATAATATGTGCGAATAATTATTATATGTTGTGTAAATGTGTAGGATTTAGCTCTGGTGGGCAATGGTACAGAGTAGGATTTATATTCAATCGTAATTTTATTCGCGAGTTTATAATATGCTAATTTTAACTCTACTTTTCTCAATTTGCATATATTTAACTTTACTTGCATACTACAAAAAAATATATATATAATATTTATAAATTATTAAATAAAACGATTTTTATAAACAAAAGTGTTAAAAATTTAATTGAATATCTTAATTCTAGAGTTGAAAATATTTTACATTACTGAAAAATTCTTAATTTAACATTCTTATTTGACTTTTTTTTTTATACAACATTTATATAAGAGTGCAAGTTAATCAGATAGAATTGACAATCAATCTGTATATTAATTTGATCCGTGCTCAATCCTATCTTATTAGGTTGAATCAAATTGAGATTTGATACTTGCGGATATGAATGACAATTTAACATGTTCCGCCCCATCTCGACCTACCTCGTCCTGAATGAGGCGAGATTTTTGAGGCGGTTGTGCAGATATAGATATTAATAGCCCGTCTTATTATCTTTCCCATTCAATTCCATATACATATATAAATAATTCAATTTAATTTTTTAGATGTTTAATAATATTTAGTTAATTATTTTAATAATTTTAGTTTAAAAAAATCCTAAATTTAATTTTCTTTTGGTTTAAAATGGTTGTATTGTTGTCATGTTGCGAATACTTATATCTTATTTGTATTTAATTATAATTCTAAAGTATTTTATTACCTAATAAATAATTTTATTGAGAATTTAATTTAATTTACTTATATTATGATACCCGTACGTAGGTTTGGATATGAGGCAATATATATCCATGAATTTAAGTATGTGGCTAAAAATTAGATATTCGTAAATTTAAATTTGAGTATGTGTATTTAAATATCTGTACCGACATGCTTAATCGTCATCCCTACTTGCAGAGCTGCTAATGAAAAAATAGACAAAAATGCACACGAAAAGTTTTATATAAAAGACAAAAATAATACATATGAAAATTCGAAACAATAGACAAAAATACGCATGCCATATGTATTTTTACCCATCATTAATTAAGAATAAATAAACTGTATAGGTCATATGTACTTTTGTCTCTTTAAATTTTTCATGTATATTTTTTGTCCATAAAACTTTCATGAGTACGTATTTTTTCTCATAACTTTGACGTATCTTTGTGTTTTTTATTCTGAGTAGATAGCTTGACCTTGACGGCTTTATGAATAAAACAACTCATCATACATGTTTAAGTATATGGTGTATGCTATGATGAAGAGGGAGAATGGTGAAGAGAAAAAGATTTCCTTTAATGAGTGGTTGAGGTTCATCATGTAAAAAGATTTTATTTTATTTTTTATTAATTTTTAAAATAAAACTACTTACACTCTTCATGCTATGTATACAAACACCACTTCATCATAGAATTCTCCTAACTATATTAGCAGTACTACTACTTATTATTTACGTTAGATGTGGTCGAAGTTTCAATTTCTTTATGCTAAAACCAAATCTTATATATTGCATAAAAATAGCTGGATAATAAGTTATTAAGCTAAATACTTCCCACCAATAAAGATAAATAAAATAAAAATCAAAAAAAAATTTGATAATTAACAATTTTAATTTACATTAACTAACACTTTTAGTCAAGAAATTCAGAACCAACTAATTTAATATGAAGCTATTTTAAAACTGTTATCAAATATATTATATTATTTAATAATTTTTAAGTGATAATTTTATATGAAATTAATTATACTTAAATATTCACCGATTTTAGCTACTTTTAAATATTATTGACATATTGTGAGGCCAAAAATAATAAATTGTCTACTTGATCATTATAAATTAATAATTGATAACGATAATATTATATATACATATATTTTAGTCAATTAAATTATTTATTTTTATACTAAATAAAAGAATATTTTGATGTTAAATAGTATAAAAATAATATTAAAATAAATTTTTATTTAATATCACAATAATTTTATATTTAATAAATAAATAATTTAATTGGACAAAATAAATATATACCTAAAATTATTGAATTCCTAAATACTTCAATCTTAAAAAAAGAGCTGTCACAACGAAAAAATCCGTTGATGTGATTGGCAGCTTCAGAAACAATTTAGGTATTGACTTTCTGTTTAAATTAAATCCTAAATAATTGCTTTATTATTTTTTTTTTGGTTATAATTGCTTTATTATTCTAAAATAACATGTATGTACATATATGTTCAATTTTGTTGGGCCAATAACAGTAATAATCAAGCTTATGCCAACTCAACTGAATTAACCGTCCTGACCAAAAAAAATAAAAAACTGAATTAACCGTTTACATTCCTTATCTATGCACATCTATGTTAAATTGTTTTAATTTGAGGAAATTTCTTGCTATGGCTGCACAAGGAAGTCAAGCCGTCAAATGGTGTGTGTTAAAGGAAATCGAACAGATAATCAGATAATATTGTTACAAGTAATCATCATCATAAGCCATATCAGTTGTCAAAGCCATCAAATATTATATATACCATGCAAAACTAACACATATATCCATACTCATATATCTAAGCATTTCCAATTTCATGAGAATCGCACGAGTCCTACAAATCTTAGGAATTTTGTTCCTAAATGTTCTTCTTACTACCCACGCTTTGAGGCATCACAAGTTTATGGTATGTATGCTCTATGCATCCTTAATTACCTACCTTCATGTTTAGTTAACTACTCATCATATCCATAACAACATTATTATTAATTATACTCATGCAGGTCAGAGATGCTCCCTTCACAAGGCTTTGCAGCACAAAGAACATCTTAACAGTCAATGGCAAATTTCCAGGGCCAACACTGTATGTGAGTAAAGGAGAGACCATCATCGTTGATGTTTATAACAAAGCTAAGTATAACATCACCATTCACTGGCATGGAGTCAATTTGCCAAGATATCCATGGTCTGATGGCACTGAATTCATCACACAGTGTCCCATTCAACCCGGTGGTAAGTTCAATCAAAGGGTTATCTTTTCAGAAGAGGAAGGCACACTCTGGTGGCATGCTCACAGTGATTGGTCTCGCGCCACCGTTCATGGCGCTATCGTTGTTAAGCCTGCTGCTGGAAACACCTACCCGTTCCCAAAGCCAGATAGAGAGGTTCCAATCATATTGGGTGAATGGTGGAAGCAAGATGTTGTGAAAGTATTTGATGATCTTGTTACAACTGGTGGAGATGCTGCCATCTCTGATTCTTACCTTATTAATGGTCAACCTGGTGATCTTCATCCATGTTCTTCCAATGATACCTTCAAACTAAAAGTGGAACATGGCAACACTTATCTTCTCAGAATGATAAATGCTGCAATGCAAGACCTTCTCTTCTTTGCAATTGCCAATCATCAATTGACAATTGTGGGAACTGATGGAAGCTATGTAAAGCCATTCACAGTGGAATACATAACAATATCACCAGGTCAAACCATGGATGTGCTGCTTCATGCTAATCAACCATTGGATCGCTATTACATGGCTGCCAAAGCTTATTCAAGTGCCTTAAGGGTTGTGTTTGATAACACCACCACCACTGCAATTGTGGAATACAAGGGAAAGCACATTCCATCTTATTCATGGACTCCTCACATGCCATCACTTCCATCTTTCAATGACATCAATTCCTCTGTCAACATCATAAGTCAAATGAGAAGTTTGGCAGATGAACCACACCCAATAAACGTGCCAATGAACATAACAACCAATCTATTCTACACAGTTTCAGTTAACACACTACCATGTCCAAATGGTTCAATATGCAAAGGCCCTCGTGGAAATCGTTTTTCATCCAGCATGAACAACATCAGCTTCCAATCACCAACAAACAAAATTAATATTTTGCAGGCTTACTATAACAACATCAGTGGTGTATTCACAGAAAATTTTCCAGATGTGCCACCACAACTATTTGATTTCACTGGTTCCAATTTGCCCCCATTTCTGTGGACTCCTTCAGTAGATACAGAGGTGAAGGTACTTGAGTATGGCTCCACTGTGGAGCTTGTTATTCAAGGAACTAATTTGCTGGCTGGTACTGAGCATCCTATGCACTTGCATGGCCATAGTTTCTATGTGGTTGGATGGGGATTTGGAAATTATAACAAAGAGAAGGATCCATTGAAGTATAATCTTGTTGATCCTCCATATCAGAATACAGTGGCTGTACCTAAAAATGGTTGGGTAGCCATAAGATTTCAGACCAAAAATCCTGGTAGGAATTAAATTACTTATTATTGTTGATTATTAATTTGATTTCAGTTGATTTTAATTTATTTGTTGTCTAATAAATTGTTATGTGTGTGTTGAATCAGGTGTATGGTTCATGCACTGCCATCTGGAGAGACATTTAAGTTGGGGAATGGCGATGACATTCATAGTGAAGAATGGTAACAACCCTCAACAACAACTGCTTCCACCCCCTCCAGACATGCCACGCTGCTACTAATCATCCGAAATGATAAAAGACTGAAAAACTGATTATCCGATTGTTAGCTAGTTGTTGATTAAAAAAGTATTGACTACCAATAATTTCTCTTTCTTTAATTACTCTTCAATTGTGTTGCAAGAATAAGAATATCAAAGTTGTACAGAAGATGTAAAATGATTCTTATAATTGTATATTCAATAAAAGTTCATTGTTTCTAATCAATTCCCCAACCATACAATACAAATTTGTATACACAAAACACATGATATATTTATCATCAAATCCCTTGAGTTGCTTGCAACTTATTATTCATATATAATAAGATAACAGAATAAGTTTATACTGAAATTGGAATGGCACAGAGAGGAGTAAGTCTCTTCAATGTTATACCATACTGCTCAGTCATGTCAAGGCTTTCAGGGGTGACACCTTCTGGAAGCTTCCATTCAAATGAATGCACCAAAGCAGCCACCACCAAGGTAATCATTCTGTTAGCAAGGGGCAATCCAGGGCAGATCCTTCTTCCAGCACCAAATGGCAAGTACTCAAAATTCCTCCCTTTAAAATCTATTTTCGACCTGAGAAATCTCTCGGGTCGAAAAGCTAAAGGATCATCCCAGTATTGAGGGTCTCTTCCTATAGACCATGCATTGATGAGAACTTGGTCTCCCTTGTGAATGGTGTAGCCATTTACTTGGACATCGTTTCCTGCTAGATAAGGCAAGAGAAGAGGCACTGATGGATGGAGCCTTAAGGTTTCTTTGACTATGGCTTCCATGTATTCAAGTCTAGGGATGTCTGATTCCTTGACTTGATTGTTGGTGGTTCCAATTACTTGGTTGAGTTCGTTTCTTGCTTTGTGCATGATTTCTGGGTTGTGTAGAAGCTCTGCCATTGCCCATTCTATTGTTGATCCTGAAGTGTCACTTCCCGCAATGAACAAATCCTGTTTAAGTTTTTCAACTACACGTGTTAATTACTAAATTCTAAACTCTTATCCTAAATCTTTGACAATCCTAATCAAGTATTATTATTTTTTGTCCTTGTAGAAAACGACGATCATCAATAATAATACTGTGGTGATTATTTGTCAGACTATACAGCAATGGAAAAGTCTACCTTGCAAACAATATTTATTGTGGTTGTTGAAAAAGAAGAAGTTTCAAATAAACCATCTTGAACAAGTTTATTATTTATTTTATTAGTCAAATACTATATACTCGAAAGTTTAATTTAATTTATAATTTGTGTTTAAGATAATAAAATAAAAGAAAAACTTAGAGCTATATATTTTAATTTATATTAGTCAACATTTTTAACATATAGTCCGATACTTAATAGTCAGATATATATTTTTTGCTAATGGAATAAAAAAGCACGCACGCCATTACTCAAATACAAATTAAGAGTGTGTTTTTATTCAGAATGAAATACTTTATTTAATTTAAAAAATTATGTGAACGAACACTTCAAATTTCACTTGAAAACAAAAATATCAAGTTCATATATGTCGTTGTCCATTACGTGAAACAATTCATGGGCCACCACGTAAAACCTACTATGATATTAACTCTTGGATATTTGAAAAATCATTCCTAACAAGAAACCTAATGAGTGACAAAATTATTGGTGGCAATTAATGACCTAATTTTGCTGATTTGATATAAAATAAAAAATATTAAAAGATCTACCACTTAAATCTAATTATAAATTTAATTTTATTTAGAGAAACTGAATATGTTTATATATGCATTGTATGAAGATATTGAAAAACATTAGAGTTCTAGTCCAAAATTAAGCCAAGTAATTTCCAATATTTCTTAAAAATATAATATTTGAACTGATAGAATTCTATTGATTTGTCTAACAATAAAAAATAAGATATTGATATGTGACGGTAGTGATTAAAATATGTTGATGATTAACTTATTAAAAAATACTTAGGATGTTAAAAATTTGTGCAATAATCGTGCATATAATATTACTCTCTGGTAATAAGTAAAATCATCGATCATTAGAATGTTAAAAATTTTATTAACATATTAAAATCAACCACCATATATATATATAAATATGTATAATTTTAATTTTTAATATATTTTATACAATAATAATTAATTTTAATGGGTAAATAATATACCCTTCTAACATCTTAGTTCTTTAATCCTTATTAAAAAATGTTAGTACTTAAAGATGAAACTGTGACAAGAAGAAAGGTGTAACGTTAATGAACAAAAGAGATAGATTACGAATAATTTTAGAGATATTTTGTTTTATAAAATAATTATGGATTTTCATGAGTGATCCTGCCATATCTGTAAGTTTCAACTACTTAGAATAAAAAAAGCTTTTAACTTAGAATACACGTATTAGAAGAAAATGATTAATTACTTAAAAAATTAGGATGAGATTAAAATTACCAAAAGCATAGGCTTGATGTTGTCAATAGTGAGAGACTCAGAATCATCGTTATTATCGTCTTCTTGCTGCTCGCATTGATCAAGCAACACATCCAAGAAGTCATCACCACGCGCCCCGCACGTGTCTCTGTCCCTCACGCGCTTCCCAATCATTTCATCAAACAGTTTATGGATTCTCAGATAAGACACTGTTACGTGCCGTTTCACTCCCTGCAAGTCCAACCACTTCACCGCCGGAAAATAATCCGACACGTTCACCCTCCCGGCGTCCTCCATGATCCGCCACACCACCTCCTTGAACTCCCCCGCGCTCTTGAACTCCGGATCTACCACGTCCTCCGAGAACACCGTGTTCGACACAAGGTTCAGCATGGTGGCGAACGCCACCTCTCCGATGTTCACTGGTGTTCTTGCGGCGGATTTTTGGTGAAGGTGTTGCACGAGCTGCTGCACCTTGTGCTGCCGGAGGTGCTGGAGAAGATCTAGGCGCTGGTTGGTGAAGATCTTGGTGGTGCATAGACGGCGCCGGCTGCGCCACCTTGGGCCTCCGGGGGACCAGGCCAGGGTGTCAAGGACGTTGGGCTGTGCGGTAATGACGTCCGGGATTGGGCGGTCGGAGAAGGAGCTATCGTGCCTCTGGAGGATTTCTTGGGCGGCGGAGGGGGAGGAGGCGATGACGACAGTGACGGAGCCGAGTTGGAGGGACATGAGGGGGCCGTAGGTTTTGGAGAGAGTGGAGAGAGTGACGTGAGGTTTAGGGCCGAGTTGGTGGAGGTTTCCGATTATAGGTAGGCCGGGTGGACCCGGTGGGCGATTGGTTTGTCGGCGGCAGTTGAGGATGGAGCGGAGGATGATGGTGGGGAGTAGAGAGAGTGTGATAAGTAAGAGCAAGATATGGAGCTCCATGCTGTGTTCTCTATGTTGCAAGTTTTTGTTGTCAGAGGCTCACAGCAATTCAAATTCAATAAAAACAAAACTATATATATTACTTTGTATAAAGGAAAAAATTAGACGATCAACGAATTTTATTTAACTTGTAAATTTAGTCATCAGTTATCACATAATTAGCTTATTATTTTATATTTCTTTTTTTACTAAAGACATGTAAGAAAAATATTCGAATTCAAAATTTTTATTAGAAGAAGAAATAAATAACATTTGAATTATATTATTATATATTTAAACCGTACCATTTTTTTGGCTGGCTTTATATTTCAACCAATTAAAAAATATGGTTAATTTTACTAACTAAAATTGACAAAATGGGATTACTTAATACTCAGCATTTCTCTGTAATAAAGCTGTTTCTTTGGGAAAAGGAAAGAAAATTGTGACTTATTTATTTGTGGTTATTACTCATTCTTGACTTACCTCAGTAGAATAAAAATCTTAGAAACCAAGACTATACCAACTATATACACTATAAAAAAAAAAGTTAATTACTAAATTAATCATAACGATAATGTTAGTCAATCAATATATTTTGTTATTTTTATTCACCGTTAGCTATCAATACTTGAATGTATTAATTTAAAAAATTAGAGAATTAACATCTTATGGCCAATAAAAAATCAACCAAATGATAACTCATATAAATTTTAAATAATAACTTAATTATTAACTTCTTAACATTAACTCTCTAACATTGTTCTAATTAAAAATCTAATAATAAATTTTTAATAAAAAATTTGAGTTGATAACACATTTTGTTATTTTTATTAGCAATCAGTGCTTAAATGTATTAATTAAAAATGTAATAATAAATCTTTTAATCAAAGAAGTGACACGATTTGGCCATGTGTCTACCTCAACACACCACATCAATTTGAGTATATTAACTAGCAGGTGCCTAACTAGTAGGTGCTCAATTGCTCATGCCGCCAAGTGTAACCTCGATTGAACACACACTATCAAAGGCAAAACCAATCTCATTTGTATCATTGGTGTTTATCATGATGCACCAACATAGAGTATAATTATCCTTGGTACTTGTTCTGTGAGTCATATAATAATAATAAAAATATTTCTTAAAACATATCATATATAATTATAAATAGGGAATTTAAATATGAATCAACATAATCTACTGGTATTAGGTATATATATGAAGTTCTTATGAGTATATTAATACATAGTTTACGAGTAAAATTCTAAGAAAGTAAGAATCAACGATTTTATTGGTCAATACTTTTAGTTGACACGTATATTTTCTTAATGTATTGTTCCGGTATTTTTTTATATGAGCTTATAAAATTTTGTTAATTGATGGAGAAAAAAAAAAGTAAATTCTGTTGTGTTGGAGTTGGAACATATATACTACAGTATAGTATTTTTAGCATCAAGAAAGGAATATAATGAATGTGAATGGTTTGTGTTGTGCAGAGACCCTGCAGGTTTCTGTGTGCAAGCCAAGTGGCAGAAATGAACAACACACAAATGAAAAAGGCAAATGCAAGCCCTCTCATTTGAAATTCACTTACAGAGAAACAAAGATCAAACACTTGATCGAGCAGATCAGAGGATCGAACTAATACAAATAATTGCAGATTGTTTAACTAGTCTTGAATGGGAATGGGCTCAAAACCCCTCTCAATTGAAGCCTTCACAGCATCAACTACAATCTGTGTCTTCCTACTAATAAGTGGCCACTTCTTATCAGGCTTTGAGTTCTTGTACTTGATCTCTCCCACCAAACGAGCAAATTCTCTAATCAAAAGAGCCTCCTGAGGAAGATCTGTGTTGGTGGTGTGAATTCTAGGCTTTATATCCCATCCTGTGACTAGATCATTGAAACTAGTTTCAGTGGAAGCAGAGAATGAGGCTTCTTTCTCTTGATGAGGGATAACAAAGTCATGAACATGAAGAGTCCCTTTTGTTCCAATGGCAGTGATGTCCATTGTCAAGTTGGCCAAGAAGGAGCAATGAAAGGTTGCAACTCCGCCATCATCCCAATACAGAGAAGCCCCACAATCCAAGATCACGCCTTGTTGATTGAGAACCGGATGGCGCGAGGCGATGACTGTGTTGGGCAAGTCATAATTTGCAGCTAAGAGAATGGCTCTGATGCAATACCAGCCTTGATCACCAAGAGAACCAAGAGCATCAAGATCAGGCTTCACGCGAATGTCGTTATTTAGGTAGTAAGCATCAGCAGCAAATGTAAAGCAAGTGCGAACCTGTAATGCAGTGTAAACAAGTATATAACAATCTTCCCTAACACACACAAACAACTCCTCTTTTGCAGTCTCTATCCCCTGACCCCCTTCTAATTTTCTTATGACTAGATCATAGTTGTATAAAAATAATGTTATCCACACTATTTTTAGTAGACACTAAAATTAAAAAAAAAACGTATCAATAATAGTATTTTATACGGGTATCAATTTGGTATCTACTAAACAGGTGTGTGGTAGCGGAACCGTTCGTATAATACTGAGTTTTAGGAGACAATAATTAGAGTACTTTGCACTCATTTTCTATTGTTTGTTTTTTAGTAGTTTCTTGTCTTGATAATTTTCTTTGAATTTGATTAAAGAGCCTGATTTTTTTCCTTTTAGAATATTTTTACTTTTTAAGTTATTTGTTATCTAAAGTATAGTGTTTAATTTGTAAAAAAAAATTAAAAAAGATACTAAGTGAATAAGTTATTTTTGTCAAACTCTTGTTCTTTTTATGCATCTCCTTTTGATTTACAGTTATGTTGTGTGAATGAATTTTGTTAGACACATTCACACGTAAAAAGAGCAAAGACTTAGTTGGAAAAAAAAATTGTTTATCTAAAACTCTAAATGTTTTTAAAAATTAAATATTTAATATTTGTTTTAAAATCAGCAAAGAAAAGAAACCATACAGTACAAGAGAATTTATTCGTTCTTTATTTTAAAAAAGGGGTAAATAAACAACCCTTCAAATTGTTTATAGTATTATGACATTCATGAGTCAATTCACTCAAAAGAATTCAGAAAAATGCCAAATGATTAATATTATTTTTTGAACTAATAGTCTGAACAATAAATTTATATAAATAAGTGATTTTGGCAAATTAAATGTAACTAAATGATTTATTTTTATGCTAAATAGAATATTATTTTGGTGTAAAATAGAATTTTATTTATGTGCACTTTTTATACTATTTGACACCAAAATAATATTCTATTTAGCATAGAAATAAATCACTTGGTTGCACTTGATTGACTAAAATCACTCGTTGAAATAACATTATCATAGTCTAAATTATCCAACTTTTTTTTTCCTGAAAATATTAGGCTTATAATATTTTTCTAATCAAATTCAAAATATTTTAATTATGGAACTTAAAAGAGTAAAACAATTAATTTAAGTTTAGATAGTATTAAATATCAACCGTAAGTATTTCAGTTAGGTTTCTGTATATAGAGAAAATCAGAGGTAAGAAATTGCAAGTTTAAACTCCCCTAATTAAGAAAGGAATGTCAAAAAAGTGAAGGTCATGTTCAGCATCAAAAGCCAAAAGAACAAAGCAGTTAGTAGTTGGTTACCGATTTGAGCTTTCCAAAACGGTTGGAATCGGTGAGGAAGTCAGCCATGGCGTGAGTCCTGGGGTTATGCACCCACATCGTGTTATCCATTAACTGCACGCCATTGGATTCGCACGCATCAACGATCTCATCGAACTCCTTCACGTTCAGAGCCACCGGCTTCTCCAGGAGCAGGTGCTTCTTCTTCTCTGCAGCCAGTAGGGCCCACCGGAGATGGAGTGAGGTCGGAAGCGGCATGTACACGGCGTCCACGCCGGGATCCTCCAATACCGCCTCGTACGACCCGTGCAGCTTTGCGTGAGGAGGGATGCCGTTCGCGGCGGCGAAGGCGGAGGCCTTGTCGAGGGAGCGGCTCCCAACGGCGGATACGGTTGCGTTTGTTGCGAGGGAGATGGCGCGTGAGACCTTTCGGGCTATGTCGGCGCAACCGACGAGTCCGATTTGTATGAGCGCTTCCGACATTGTTAGTTGGAGGTTCAACTGACTGAGCTCAGGCTTGAGAATAGTGAAGTCAATGATGATGAAGATAGATAGACTGAGGAGTGGTTGCTTTCTTTTTTTATTTTTTCCCCTTGTCATGGGTGGTTGCTTTTTTATTTTTTATATTTTTTTTTTATAGTATCCTCCCGATAAATTTAAGGACTAATCCATTACAAATCAAAACTCTATTTATAGTTATACAGTATTATTTTTTAAGTTTAATTTTTATAGTCATAGTCATCCAATTAGATCCTTGCATTTATATGACTTTAAAAGTAGTGGATTCAAAAATTAATTATTTTTAATGACGTAGTGACACCTAATTGAATGCATATGTAAAACTCTTTTATCGACGGTGCATGAAAATTAAATCTTTAATTTTTTTATAGTTTTTAAAACAAGTTTACTTCTCAAAGAATAATTAGTAAAACACAATTGTAGATAAAGAAATTTCTTAAAGCTCCTTAAATTTTGCTTGAACCGAGGGGAAAATAATTGTTTTTTTAAAGAATTAATATGATTAGCAAATATTTTTTTAAGAACTAATTTTAAAAGAGTTAATTTTGATGTATTGATGGTGTAAATAGTTTTACACGATCATTCAATCAGATTTATGCATTTATGTGACTTTAGAAATAATGAGTTTAAAAATTAATTACTTTGATTATGTAGTAACATCTGAATGGATGCATGTGTAAAACTCTTTTACACTACCGGTGCATGGAAATTAAATTTATTTTAAAAACAAACTATCTTTTAAGGACGATATTAACTCTTTAAAAAATGTTATTACAATACTTTGCTAAACATACCTAGTATTGGAAACAAGTCACCTACTCCAGGCTACTGTACTGGAGTTCCAGTATGCCAATGATCCCAGCCGTGTAGATAAAAAATATTATATTAGAAGAGTCAAGATGCAGCAGTGGGATCTTTGGGAGATCACGCAACGAAGTGGGAACACGGTGGAATCATGACCTGATGTGTCGTTATGCAAGGAATGAAAAATCTAATGAGTGAAGGGTACATGTGGCTTGCGGCTGGGCGAAAAGGAGCAGCTCCGGGTTGTGACAGTGGACCCGACCCAAACAGATTGGCCAGCATAACCTGGGCCAGGCCTTAATTTAAAATTATTGGCGGCACCATATATTTATATATTTGTACCAGAGTCTAAGTATAGTAAATCTTAAATAAAAAAAAACTCGAAAGCCAACACATTGGAGCCAATAGGGAGCCCATATGAGTTACGGATGATAATTTATATAAATTTTGAATCATAACTTAATCATTGACATATGAGTTATAGATGATAACTCATATAAAGGTACTTAATTATTGGCTCCCTATTAGTCCCCTAGCATTATTGATGAAAAAAAGATGCTTTACAAGCTTAAAAAATAATGAAATGAGTAATGCTACGGAACCAACGTTAGGGGCCAATAGGGAGCCAATGAGTGTAATTAAGGAAATAATGGGTGGTAAAAGAGCAAAGAGAAAAGAAAAAAAATTAATATTGACTCCATATTATTTTCCTAATAACTTTCTCTAATGGAATTGATAGGAAGTCCAAATAGCGAAAAATAGTCCAAAAAATACATGCCTAATTTAATCTATTCGTGTAGAATCTAAAGGATTTTTTTAAAAAAAAAAAATTACAGAATAAAGAATGCTAAGGGAGGGGAATAAAATCGAGAGGAGTGGAAAAATGGTGAAAATTGAAGTATCGCAGAATTTAATATTTAAAAAAAGTAAGGGTTAAGTATCGTTTTCGTTTCTAATATTTGGAATAAATTCTAAAAATGTCTCTAACGTTTAAAACGTTTTATTTGTATCTTTAACATTTTGAAATTGTATCAATTTTGTCATAGTGTCAATTCTATTAGAATAAATCCTAATAATCTACTCTTCTAAATGCAAAATTAATTAATCAACAGCTTTATAGATACAATCTTTACCACAATCACATTTGAACAACTAAAAATTTTGTAAGGTTTGGGTGAGAAAGAAGAAGTTTTGTGTCTTTTTCTTCTTTTGGTATTTGTGTTATATTCCTACAGTATGAAAAATAATAATGGATATGAATGAAATGGACATGTCACTTATAAGTGCTGTAAACTAACATTTACGTATATGATTTTGTTAGTAATTTTTAGCACTACTTGACGGTGGGACAAGATTGATACCATTTAAAAACGTTAAAAACAAAAATAGAACATTTTAAACGTTATGAATATTTTTAGGACTTACCACAAACGTTAGGAACAAAAATGATACTTCATCCAAAAATTTAAAAAAATTCCATAATTAATTATTTGCACTAGGTGAGAGAAAATCACAAAAATGTGGATTACTAGATAATATAACTCTTATGTCGCCAACAAGATTTGTGCAAACGTATTTTTTAAAAAAAAATTTCTACATATATCTTGTTGCATAGTCAACGAGCTATTTGTAGAAAAAGTTATTTTTATGTTTTTTAAAAAAATTTAAGATTCTTATAAAATTGTATAAATCTGATAAAGGAAAAATCGGTAATGTCATTTTTTTTTTATCTATTTTGACCTATCAAGTCCAACGAAGCCATTTATTTATATGTTAAATAAAAGATTATTTCGATGTTAAATAAAAGCTACAATAGCATCGAACTAAACATGTAGTTGACGTCCAAATGCTATTTTATTTTGTATAAAGTAAAATAAATTGATTGACAAAAATAGATGTGCACGTAAAATAATAATAATAGAAAAAAATATTAAACGGCACAAATCAATTTGTTTAATACCATTTTAATTTTTGTGTTTATTGATTTCAGCAAAGTTATCGATTTATTTTTCTCTCAAATAAAATAATACAAGCCTCGGACCGCTTTCATATTAGTACCTATATATGTATATAAAATAAAAACTTAAATGTTATATATTTTTATTAAAAAAGTTAAATTAGTCATTTTGATATATATTCTTAAAATATATATTAACTAAATTCTTAAACTATTTTGATACTAAACTAAGCTATGCATCGCATTAAACCTGAAAATTAAATCAAGTCCAAAAGAAAAATATATATGAAAATTATATCTAACTAATTTGCATTCACGTATTAACCATGGCTTTACTGCAAGAGCAAGAGAATATAACTTCCCTAAAGCTTGGCTACTAGTTGCGCCAAAAAGTGAGGTTGAAGAATCCGTGTTTTTTGAAATTTTTAGCTGTCCTATATTGTAATTCCATAGTTAATCCAGGGCTACTACTGCCATTTAATACCTCACTAAAAGACAAATCTAATATTTCCTACCTGACCGTGGAGCACCAAAACTCCAGTACAGTAGCCCGGAGTAGGTGAATACTAATATTTTATTAACAAGTGACTTAGAAATATTGATTAGCAAAATGCCCAAAATGAATGGGGAGAAGTCATTATTTTGTTTTAGGCCCCCAAAATAATTAGGGCCCAAATAATTATTTAGTTTCTTTATTTACGGTCGCAACTACTCAAATTCTATCAGCACTCAGCAGTGTAGACTGTCTCAATATATCTTTCTTGCTTTTTGTTGTTCAAGGACATTCTTTGCTAAATGTAGTGATTAATTATTTAGTTTGAGTCATTGGCCATAAATTGTCTTCCATACACAAATTCATTAAGATCTAAACTTTCAACCTCTTAATTGAGAGACCAAATATTCAAATAATAAACCACCAGAGCACACCACAGGTTACCTACTCAATTGGTAAGGAACTTGTGAAATGAAACCCACACCTACAAAGAGTGAACTAAAAATGGCAAAATTTTAATCTGCATAGTTATTATTGTACAGACTCTTCTGAAGGATTTCAGGTACACTCGTGGAGCTTCTCAATGTAATGTCAAATATTCAGCCACGGGATTAGAAAATAAAATACAAAAAAAAAAAGGAAAAATGCAACAGAGCTAAAAAAAGAATTTCCATATTTCTGAACTGATCTACAGCAAATGATAATATACAAGAGACCAGAATTGGATTTCGATATTCTGAACCTAATATAACATATGATAACATCGCTGCGTATTTTAACTGTTGGTTTGTATTTTTCTGCTATGAGGGCTGCATCTGATCTCGCCGTAGAGCCTGCTGAAGCTGAATGACCTGTTGTTGCTGCTCTGGTGGCAGCGAACTCAATTGCTCCGGCGTTAGATTCAACACTTGTTGCAGTAAAGCAGACTCTACATCTGCTGGAAGCTGAGAGAGATAGAGAGAGAAGAATGATATAT
>JASCZI010030210.1:254856-281137 GCA_036250425.1 Stylosanthes scabra
CGTAATCACAAATACAAATATTCTTTTGGTACATTCCATTGTGGCCAAACCTCGAAATCAAAATAACCATTTACAGTAGTAATAGTAGAAAAGATGTAAACGTGACATATTTAATGGTATTTTCAGGCCAAAAAAAAAAAAACTTCACCCAAATAAAAAAGGTGAATTTTTTTTATGATAGATATCTGCTAGACTTTATACTACCTTTGTAACGATCTGTTAATAGGGAAATCATTTACTGTCATTTATCAATTATGGACTACCGACTCACCTGAGCAGATTGTTGCTCGGGGTATCGCACTTCTGTTTTGGGAGCTGCAAGAGAAGCCAATGAGTTACTTCCAAGAATGTGGGATGAACCATTGGTCACAGGCACATCGGCTAAAGGAAAAGGCATGCTCCTTCCCTCATCCAACTTCATGAGCTTTGAAGGGCGACCAAATGATTCGGACAAACCATGAACCATATTTGTTTTCTCTACTCCCAAAGGAATGTTTGAATATGCAGATCTATCACCTTCCTTACTAATTAAGTGAGGAATTCCTGATGATACAGAGGGGCCAGGCTGTTTTAATAAAAATTGTTAGATACTTCTAATTGTAAAATATAACCATACCAAGAATATAGAAGCTGTAGCCAGCTAAACAGAAGTAAAGTGACAAGTACATCAGCTTCTATACATGATCTGCTCCGCAAAATACAAATTGAAAGCACATAGCTAATTATACTCAAACATGAACCATATTGAAATCCTATGTAGGTTTGATCATTTTCGTATTCATTAACCACCTATTTTTCATAACAAACCATAACCGAGGCAAGGGAACTTGAGCCCTTCAGATTTTTCACTTTTAAATCCACACCACAATAATTGCATTTGTAATACTTCTTGGCTGAATAGTGGAACTTCAGTAAGCCATTGTTTCCAGATTTTTGTTACGTTTTAAAATTTTTAAAAGTTCTTAATTATTCACTTTCTACACTGTGTAGGTCACATAAGGCTTTGGCAGGGTACAAATGTCCAATGCACCCAGAAGTTTCAGAAGACATGGGAGATCGATTTTATAATTTTAAGGGATAAATGTTCTTATCCGCAACTTTATGGAAAATAGGACATACTGGGCATCCTTATGGGCTCAGCTATTGTATTGAATAGACAATATATTTTATGCAGAGGAATAGAAAGCTTAAATTGGTGGTATGTATGCTCTCCTGTTGTCCTGTGTTTGTATTCCCTATTATGTTATACTACAGACTACATATATTTAATTTCTTTCTCTAAGAAATTCCAATGTTCCTATGTCAATAAAATGGAAAGAAAAGTAAAGCCAATTAGCCAAATACTCAAATCAGCATCAATATTCATATCTTTCTGCCTATGCAACATACACAGACACAAAGAAAATTAGGCACCTGAAAGCTTGCATCTGGTCGAACCATTTGAATATTATGTCCTACAGTTGAGCTTCCAACAAGTGCTGAATGTGGTGGCAATGGGGCATGTCTTTGCTGGTTTGAGGCAGTCGATGTTGAAGGTTGAACTGAGGGCCTCACAGACAAACCACCCAATGACTGGGGTCGTGCTGAAGGAGGCATTAAATTTGACTGCCCTGACAGAGTTCCCAACTGTCCAACATGGTTGATTGAATGTTGTTGAAGTGGCATTCTAGGCTGCAACAGAGGCCTTGGATGTGTATTCAATTGATTAGGAACCAAAGGATTATGGGGCATTACGCTGGCTTGACCTTCTTGAACATAAGGTGTCAATGTACTCTGCCCCAAGCTCTGGGGTGGGCCAGACAGAGTCTGAACCAATGCTGGCTGACCAAGCTGGCCTTCATTTACTGAAGGTTGTGAGGGCTGATCCGAAATCATTCTAAGGTTTGGCATTTGCAACTGCAAAAAGGTTCAAAGTAAACGGAAAGGTTAAGTTGATGAAGAAAGCAATAAAATCTAGATGGAACGGAATATCCATAAAAAACAAAAGAATTATAAAGTTCTTATTATATTTTAGTTATTCTACAGATATCTAACTATTTTCTATAACGAACTCCAAGAATGAACTCTCTCTTATTTGGGCTCAAATTATTTTATTCCTGCTGGGTAGTTATCAGAACTGGGCCCAAGCTCTGGCTTAATGTTTCCTAAGTTTTGTTTGATCATAAAGGCGATTTATACGAAGGGGAGCCTTGGAGCAACAATTGAGTTGTCTCCGTGTGACCTAGGTTCAAGCCGTGGAAACAGATGTAATTATCGGGTTAAGCTGCGTACATTACAACCTTTGGGTGCGGGCCTTTCCCAGACCCTATGTTAACGTGGAATGCTTGTGCACCGGGCTACCCTTTTATACAAGCAATTTATACAACTATGCATGTAAAAATGATGAAAAGCCTAACTGTCAACAAGTGCAATGTATGTTTTAGAAGTAATTGCTAAAGAATGTCACAACCACTATTCCATTTTGTCTCTTTGTTTACCTGCCAAGGCTTACTCTTCTTCGCAGGCCGTATAAAAATACATAATAACAAAATATTGGTTGATTATCGATTTAAATTGTCCTAGAACAACAAGACCCTAATCCACAAATTAACATATGTAGAAAGGATAAGGATAATGAAACAAACCACTTGGGAGGTCACCATTCCTAGCATTATCTGAGCCTGCAAATTCAGAATACAATGATAAAGTAAGTATGCAAAATACAAATTATAATTTCTCTCTAGACATACACACAACGACCGTAGGCTGTAATGTTAGAGGTGAGGGGAAGAACCAACTCTCGGTTAAATTTCCAAGCAATATCATATGTCCAGAATATATCAACAAAGTTTATCTTCAAAGAGAAGAAAGATCAGCTACGAGCCTATGATTTCATTTGCTAAGATAAAACCCCACACCAGGTTAGAATATAAAAAATGAGACCTATACAATGAATATCATTTTATTTGGGCCCCTTTAAATCAGAAACTTTATTTCTGTGCTACAGGAGTAATGCGTAAGGAATACTCCTAATAATAAATAGAAGTATAAACAAGCCACAATTGGCTTCCAAAACCATTGCACATAAGCAAAGCACAATAAAAGGCTTCCAATGCATGTCAAAAGTTCACCTAAAAACTTAAATAAAAAATACACATCCATTAAAAAGTTGTTTGGATAAAGAATCTTTGGATGGAGGGGGAAAAGGGGGACCTTAAAATTCTAGCAAAAGAAAAAAGGAATCAATACAATTTTGTTATAAAAGAATGCTAAAAGGAATAAATATGGGAGAAAATTTGATACCTGAAAAAGAGCCTTTGGTAACTGTGGTCTTGAAAGCAACAGCTGCCGAGCCATGTCCTTATTCTGTGTGGCCATTCCCTGCATCATCAGAAAAACAAATAGATAAAGAAAATATTGAGTTATCCAGGAATGCGAAGGTAGCTTTATCCAATAATTACCTTGACCTCAGAGATAATCTCATTTAACTGATTCCTTGACATTTTAGCCAGATGCAGAGTTAAGGGATCATGTGCCAGTGATGACTGACTCTGCAAACCATTTTGAGCTGATTGGATGCCAAACTGAGCACCACCTAGAGCTGCTGTCATGACAGACGCAGCTGTAATGGCAATATGAAGACCAATAGGTTGATGATGAGCAGCATCCCCATGGACAACTGAGCTGCTTCCTACTTGTTTTTGAGGGTCTGTAATACGTAAAAGAGGAAATGAAAACACAAAACAGAACAAAAAATGCAGAGAATGTATGCATGATTATTTATTGCAAGTAAGAACAGAAAACATAGAGCACTAACCAACGTTTGCTGACAACCCAGGCCCTCCACGACCCTGCAGCAAAAAGAACAAGAATAATTTCATTTAATGTAACTGGAAGATCACAATAGCAGTTACAAAATCTAAAAAGTAAGTAACAAGAGTCTGCTGAATGGTGGAACAGAAAGCCGGAAACAAACCAAGGTATAATAACATAATAAACACTAAACTGAGAGAGTAATAAGGATGCCGAGAGAATCATAAGTTATCTTCAACTCAAGTATCTCATAGAAAGAATAGTTTATCCCTTAGGTCTAATAATAATCAAACACTGTGGTTAACATAAACAAAAGGATAAATTTTGTTATGAAATGGAAATTTGTTCAAAGAAAAATATTAGCGAGATAAAGAAAGATGAAGAGAAATAATCACATAAGAATGACGACGATAAGTAATTGTTCCTAACCAAAAACAAGGGTACAAAACAGGCATAAAGAAGTAAAAGATAAATGTGACAACTTTCCAATCCCTTGTACATCTATAGAAACCCCTGAATATATTCTGTGAGAATTAGTTGGAATAAAGATACTTTCATGCTATCCACTACTCTTATTTTGAAGTAAACACAGAAAATATTTAGGCCAAACTAGGCTGTAAACGCTTCAAGAAGCACTGACAATGTACCTGCTCTCTATTTCTATCATTCCCTTTATCATTTTCAGCAAAGTCAACACGCAATTGGCGGCCGTTAATTTCATAACCCTGAAGATTCCGACGAGCACTCAAAGCTGTCTCTTCATCCTTATACTCACAGAACCCATAACCCTTTGGTTTCCCAGTTTCTCTGTCAATAACTAATCTGCAGATAAGAAAGGACCAAAAATACTTCAAACAAATAAACCACTACTAAAAACAAAGCAAAAGAAGGGGTTTCTACTTTCAAGAAATGCTTCAAACAAATAAACCACTCAAACCATTGACTATTTCTAAGGGAACAATAAATCAGATTCAGGCGAATTTCAAGTACATAAATGGTGTTAAGTACCTGAATGAGACTACAGGACCAACCTCCTGGCAGATTTCAATAAGCTGTTCCTCTGTGGCATCATATGGAATATTGCCAACTATAAAACACAATCACAAATTCACAATCACAAACAATTCTCATAAACTTGAATAAAATCAAGAACATCAAGTACGTATGCAACAAATATTAATCTGGAATTTCAATTAGTAGCCCTCGCTGTAATGAATGAATGAATGAATCAGATAGAGAGATGTACCAAAAACGCAGCGATGCTGGGAGGAGGCCATGGGATTAAGAGGAGAAGAAGAAGGTGAAGCTCTGCTCCATCTTCTTCCTCTTCAGAAGCATTCCTTGTTCACACACAAGGGGGGAGAGAGAGAGAGAGAGAGAGAAGAGAGAGTGCGTCGTTTTGGATCTCTTCTTGTCGTTCAGTAAGAATAACAGAGACACAGTTAACGGTGCGTTGCCCTTCTTCTTCTTCTTCTTCAATCAACTGTGTATATATTAACATTAATTAATGCAAATCCAACTCTATTAATAATCATCTTTCTTCCTCTCCTTTTTTTTTTTTATGACTTTCTTCCTCTCCTTTTTACTTCTTTCTGAGGTTTTTTTTTTTTCTGGGTATTTTTTGATACGACCATGTTAGGAATCAATAAAAATTCAGTCAACATAAGCCAATAACTTAAATTGGATGTTCTATTTCTAGGTGTCAAATGTTCTATAGATATTCTATAAATAATAATTTTGATTTTTTTTTATTAGCTGATTTATTGGTTAAAAAATTATTGATTATCTATACTTTTCATTTTCGATATCATAAGATTCTTTTTATTACATATATATTGAAGATTAAATATTAAATATTATTTTTTAAAAGCTTAAGCATAAAATCTGAAATCTTGGATAATATGAGTTTAAAAATTTTAAGTAATTCAACAATTTTAGTTGTTAGTGTTAATTATATGTATACTGAAACATCGTTAATGTAAAGCACCTGAAAATTTTCTAATATGCATTGCCAATTTAAGTTAAGTTATACCATTGTGAGTATGTATTCAAGTGAGAAATGTATATTTAATATGTTTAGCTAAATTATTTAACAAAATATATATATATGGCATCTAAAATCATATTATTGTTGATTATTGTCCTGTTAGACACTTTTTTTGTGTGTCTAAAATTTTAGTGAGAAATGTCCTATTAGGCACTTTGTGTTCATATTTTTAGCAATTAATTTAGTAATATTTTAGTTTTCATTTTTTTTTAAATTCATAATCATTAAAATTGATAATATAGTTGAAACTAAAATAAGTGAAAAATAGAGGAAAACCTGAAAAGTAAAAGAAAGTGAAAATGTGTATTTTATGGAAGTTGAATTTTGATTTAATCTATCTTTAATTTCTGATAAATCATTATACCTCCGCCGTTATCAATACTTGAATTTCACTCCATTATAATAAAGAACAAAATGGTAAAAAACTAAAGATACAATTCACGACCTTCGTTTTCCCCCCAGAATTTCCAGAGATGCTTTAAGTACAAATAAAAATAACTCGTGACCACAAAATATGAATGCACCCCTTTTAGAAGAAGGCATGTAATCATGGAATGGTGCAATACAATATAAGTTAGTTAGTCTTTCTTTTTTCTTTTTCTTTTTCTCTTTTTTTCCCCCTTTTAAAACTCCAATGAAAACTGCCATGGTATCATGAGTTCATGACATCTAAAATGAAGGAAGAAGAAAGACAAATAAATTTGGCCGTCTTGGACGAAGTCACTGAACCAGTATCCATCACTGATTATCCACTTCAAGCAAGCATTTGTTGATCTTCATGAAGAATTCTTGCTGCTCTGTCTCAATCAAAGCATTGAAACGAATTACGAAATAAATACATCTACCATTGATTTTCGTATTTAATATATATCCTAACCAATCCAGTTTCTCATATTAAAATTTTGCGAAACAAACATTACTGAGTATAAGTTTATAACTAATTACCCTTAAATTTAACCACCACTAAAATAATCATTAGCACACTATGCAAAGCTAACGACAATTCCATCGGTACATCAGAACGACATGATGCCGTTGAATCCATGTACTAATTATGGTTTTTTCTATTAAGCTCTAAATCTTGATAATGTCACAAGATCCAACAATAATGAGCCAATAAAATATTACTAATCCGATGGCCTAATTAAAAATAAAAGTGGATGATTCCTAACGTAAGTTCGCAGCTCAAATAATTTCATGTGTAAAAAACTTTAAAAATAACACTCAATATTCACTCTCCAAAAGCAGATTTTTGTCAAAAATATTTTGTGATAAACAATCAACATTCATAAAGTTATAAAAGAATTACAATCCATCAATGAACTCATAAGATTGTATGTTAATTTACATAAACTTTGGGCGTGAGTTTGTAAATCTAATATGTACAAAATGCGGTTATACTTTGATCACAAGCAACGAGGCGGAACATACCAAAGTACCAACCAATAAATCAGCAATTATAATATGGGCATTGTATATTCAAACCTTATAATTTTCTTGTGTTTACAACTGAGTATTAAGCCATATGAAATATCTCGATCGTCAAGGATACAAAGTACACGGTCAACACATTTCGGGCTATTGAGGACTACACACATCTTTATTTGAAGGGTTACCGCGTTTTAATAACAAAAATATAATGCTCGAAATACTATCAATTATATATGTATATTACAAATGTCTTAAAAGTGGTATAGATACATCAATACTATAGATATCTCATGTAGGGATTTATCTTTACAATGTACAATCAACATCCAAAATGGTAGTGCTGTCTAATTCAAAAACCCAAACAAGATAATTACATGGGACTAATAAATAAACAAAATAATAAAGACACCAAAAGAAAATAAACAAAATAATAAAGAACTCGGTGAAAATATCGTTTGGTGCACTATCAATCCACCCTGCAAACCAAGATTGTTAAAGAGTCCCCTAGGCTATGTTTTCGAAGTTTGGAGAGGGTCGAGAGGAAGGTGTTGACAGAGTAGAAGAAGAATTGAGAGGAATGGCTAGTGATCTGCAAGTTTGGGAGAGATGACAAAGACGATGGAGGGACAGAAATGTGTTACTACCATCGATTTGGGATTTCCACGTGCCCTTTTTATGCCATCCCTCGCATGCACCATCCAACTATTCCAAACAACATTGCAAACAACTGTCCCAGCCATGCCTCACCCTCTCCTCCTAGCCATCACTCTCAACCATAGCAATAATATTTTCCTAAACTAAAACTTTGACAGTCCCAAAGAATAAAATATTATTTTTTATTTGTTGAATATGTTAGAACAATACTATCTCAGTCATCCTGGGGAGAGGAACATATATAGCATAATAGCATCAAAACTTCAGATTTACATATTCAAGGAGAAACACATCTCCCCAATAATCTAAAAGTTCCAAGAGAAATCCACAAGAAAGCACATAAAGCTATAAGAATTGGGAAGAAAAGGAATGAAAATCCTTTTCTGCCCACTCTCTTTGTAGTTGCAGTGTCTTTACCTGCAGCTGTGTTTGTTGGCTTGATATTAATCTTCACTCGGCTGAAGCTAGACATTCGATTCAAAGCCCGATTCACCAGTGCATTTTCTGCAGCTGATGCAGGAGTCGTAGGTATTGACTCTACAAAGGACCAGAGAGCCGAAGAAAATCTACTTGTAGCAACATCTTCTGCAGTGCTACTTTGATTATCATAGCTTTCAGTAGTAGGAAAACTCCCAGAGTCACATACAGCACCTAAACATGACCAGAAACTTCCAAATATTAGACAAAGCCTAGGACCTACTTTTAAATTTGTACACAAGAGCCACTTCAGACTGGCTCAAATTTAACAAATTCCTGTTCAGAAATATTAGTTTAGTTTGTAAAGCTCTCAATGGAGCAATAAAATTTAGACTCCTAAATGGTTTCTGCCATGCATAAGCTGGCATGTCAACCAGGAGCAGTGATCTGTGAAGAGCTCAGCACAAATGAGATGTGAAGCTTGCATCTCCATCCAAATCAAATACATTAAAAATCATTTTTGGGAGTTGAGCAACACTGCGTCTTGCACTGATCAGTATACCTGGGTTTTGTTGAGAGAAAGAACCATCAAAGCCTTCAAAGGGACTCAGGGTGTTTCTTTCATCATTCATCCAGAATTCATGAACATTTTGAGTAGCATCCTCTGGATTGGGCAGCAAGTGATAATTCTGATTTTCAATGTTGCTTCCAGAGGCATTATTCATATACGAATGTGGAATGGCTTCCTCGTTGATTGGTCCCAAGTCACGAAGAAACATCTCCACATCTTGGAACAGATCAAGTTCACTCAAACCATCTTCAAACTGCAGGTTCTCCACTGGTGTTCCCATATTTGACAATGGAAGTTCAGAACCATTGAGATCATTGATTTCCAAGAAGTCATCCCCCTGAAAGTTATAGTCCTCTACTTGAAGGTTGGGAGTATTGACAACTTCTGAACCTTGAAGGTGAGAAGCAAAAGACTGATTGAAGTCAACACTCTGCGCATCATAGTGCTGACTGGTCGAGGGGAAAATACCATTGGCCTCATGGAATGTCACTGCCTCAGAGAATTGATCCACCACAGCACTTTGTGTTTCTTCAGCAACAACCTATATGATTCATAAAAAAATTTATTCAGCCAATCTTTTTTGGAAATAAAGTAGAAAATAGGCGACCAAAAATAAATTAACAAAATTTGTTAACGACCAGATACCTGAGGAAATTCAAGAAGGCCATCACCAAATTGCTGGTCAAGGGCAAGCTCATCATCCAAAATTTGATTAATCATATCAGTGACTTCATCATCAGCCAAAGGAGGCAGCTGATTAACAGGGACAGTATTTGCCACCTCCCGGTCAGCTGAGCTAATATTGAAATCTACACATTCATCATCAGCCCACTCCTCTTCTTTAAATGGCGCACCATACTGTTCCCCATTTTTAGGACCAGGTCCACTTTTCTTGTATAGCTTGTAAAGTGCAAAATAGTCCTGAAAACCAAAACACATGGTCAGTAAACAATGCTCTTTCCACGATGAATGAGAATATAGAGTATAGATAATAATGAAACATCAAGAACATACCTTAATACCCTGGCACCTATTGAGCTCTTCTTCATCCATGGTGTATTCGTGCATAACCCAATCAGTCCGCTCACCATTAGGAGCTCTGCCTCTATAGAAAACCAGAGTCTTCTTCACTCCAACTGACCGAGAATTGCAGGTCACATTACGATCCTTTCCTGTTGCTTTCCAGTACCCTTGCCTTGTTGCTCGGTTTGACCTCGCACCATTAGGATACTTCCTATCTCTATGACAGAAAAAGAACCATTGCCTATCTCCAGTCCTTAGTACAGAGAGCCCTGCAAAATATTACAAACCATCAGCAATCAGCAACGAAGAAATTAAGAAAATAAACAATAGTAAAAAAAGTTCTATACAATATTTAATATTAACTTAAAACCCTATCGAGATCAAATTTGACAGTGGTGCAAGCAGTGTACCAGCATCATACCCTATCTGTATAATTTGTTCGCATCATAAGAGTAACTGCAACCTTAGACCACCAAAACCACAAATTTCCATGAACAGATAAACTATTAGCAAATGTTATAAACCATAATTGCAAGATGGTAACGGAAAACCCCACCAATAAGGCCAGAATCTGACAGATCATCGCATGAAAGCCATAACTTCAATTTATATGGAATATGCACAATACCAGTCAAGATATCTCAACATAAGCATTCAGAGTATCGACCATAAACATCCTAAATCAACAATCAACAACTTCATAACAATCAAACAAAGAACCAAATCAAAAGAACACAAATAACACACAAACCCTAAGTCAACGCCATAACAGTCACAAACACTGGAGTTCACAGAGTATATAACAGTGTATACCTGGCAATTCCTCAGGATCCCACTTGTAAACATCGGTTTCCAGAATCACGTCGAGTTTCAGCTTCTTCCCACATATCTTCCTCTTCAGATAGTACATAACCAGCTCCTCATCCGTGGGATGGAACCGAAACCCAGGCATCGACGCCATAGCCTTACTGAAACACTCGGTTGCACCAGCTTCAGCACCCATTCTCGATCCCAAAAAAAAACCCTAGACCAATCACCCAAAAAGGAACAAACCGAAAATTCCGGAATTGATAGGCTACGAAACCAAAAACCCAGTTAATCGATCCGATTACAGGAATCCGAAAGAAGAAATTGAATCACGGAATCGAAACCCCCAAAAATAGAGGATCAAAATTCAAACCCCCCAAAAAAGTGGAAAAAAGAAAAAAAGAATCCGAGGTTTGTGGATCAAGCGGTTGTAAAAAACCGAAATCCTACGACTACATGACCCGAATCGAATCCCCGGGGTGCGAGAATTCGAGGAAAGAACCGTCGAATGGAAAAAACCCTAGAGGGAGAGAGAAGCTTAAAATTGGGATCGTTTGTGGAAAAAAAACTACATGTGGTGTGAAAAAGAAGAGAAGGGGGTTTGGGGGGTTGGAATTGGATAGTGTTATGGTCAAAGAAGGAACCTTGGTGTAGTACTAGTAATGACTGGGAACCTTCGTATGTGAGAGTGATTCAGTGTGATGAGGGAGCAGAGTGAGAGTGTGAGCTTCAGTGACATGATTCGATTGCGTGGGATTCAAGCTTGTATGATGAAGGGTGTGATTAGGGTGTTTGAGGGGAGCATTGGGGTTTAATGTGAGTCTCGTTGTATGTGATTTGGGATTTGGGCTTTTTGTGTGTGAACATTATTAGGTATGTAGCATCTCCTTCAAACAAATCATGATTTGGTATATTCATCTGACCTAAGTATTTTAATCTCGTAACAAAATATTTTTTATTTTTAATATTTATTATTTTTTAAAAAAAATTGAAAACATAATCAAAAGGATATATTTTTTATTTTCACCTCTTATTTTTCCTTCTTAAATTTTAAAAGTAAAAACACAAACTAAATGCACCATAATTTTTTTAAGAAAATGTTTAGATGATTAATTATCTTTTATTAACACTTTACTCTCGTGTGAACACATCATAATTTTTTCAAGTGTTTATTTAAATAAAATTAGGTTGGACTTTCTAGCAAATGTTTAGATGATTGAGGTTGGGTTTTGTCTTGATTTTATTTTTTTTAATTACTAAAACATTTGTAGTATTTTTTTATTTTAGTTTTTATATTTACCTTAAATTAAACAGAATTTCTCTTCCAAATATAATCTAAGATTTAGATTATATTTTATGAATACATTTTTTTCTTAAAGTTTGTTCAAAATTTTTAAAATATCTCAAGTTTTATTTTGTTTTAATTTTGTACTAAAATTTTTTATTTGTTTCAAATATATTACTGATAGCTAAATTTCAAAAATCTTATTAGGAGTTAGGACTAATTTAATAATAATACTTAACAATTAGAAATCAATGACAAAATTTTGTGCTGTGTTAAAAGTGTTCTTATATAATTATTAGTGAAGTGATCTTGCATTTTTTAAAAAAAATTAATTATTAAGGATGTATTTTGTACAAATTAAAATTTTTTTGGATAAAATTAAAATAAAATAAAATGTATGAGTATTTTTTAAACTTAATTTTATCAAACTTCTAAAATTAAAAAAAAAAATTATCCTATCATAAAAAAAGTTATTTATTAAAAAAGATTGAAAAAATAATTTATTTTTACATTTCTAATACAAATATATGAAAAACCTAAAAAAAAGTATCATTATAGATTCATCATAAACACAATAGTTAAATTCTTGTTTTATTTATTTTTAAGAAATTCTCGTTACTATTCTAAATGAAAAAATTAAGAAACCCACACATTATGATTAATAAAGAGTCAATAAATATTATATATGAATTATAAATGATAATTTATATAAATTTTTTATGATAATTTAATCATTGAATATATAAATTACAGATGATAACTTATATAAATTTTAAATAATAATTTAATTATTAATTTCTTCATGATTCTATAATATTAATTTCGTAGCATTTTTCTTTCTAAGTTTATAATGGCAAATCGAGGGCATGTTCGGTCAAAGTGTCCGAAATATTCTACATGCATCTAGTCAAGTGGACTAGCTTAATTACTAAGGTTTTTAAAAATAATTTATTATTTTGAAGATTATGATAAAAAAGTTTAAATTATTTTTATAGTCAATGTCATTGAATGGAATGGAATTCTTATCCTCCTCTTTGTAATGTAACGTGTCTTCAATTTATGTGTATGCTTATATTGGAAAAGAATAGTTTAAAACAGAAAATTGATAAAATAAAAATAATAATTTAATTATAACTGATTTTATAATTTACATTATGAGTGAATTTTATTATTTAATTTTAAAAGTGATTAAATTTTTTATTTTATCATTATTTTTAAAAGACATTTTCCCCCTTCTTTAATGGATTTTGTTAACAAGAGTTTGATTTAAATATATAATTAATTTGGTATATAACTTTGTCATTCTTGTATTGTCCTTATTCTTCAATAATAATATTATTTTACTTAACATAAATAGATGCATGATGAAAAATTCTGAGCAGCAAAGAGAAGAACAAATTATAGTATTAACTATTAAGTAACCAAATATATTGACTCATTTAAGAAATAAACTCGTGTGAATGTAGTGTTCACAGGAAACATACATGATGTAATTTGAAGTATGACAGTAGCATAAATTTTAATAGTTTACATGATACTTAATAACCTAATCAGAAAATTTGATAAGTTTATAATTAACTTATGTGATTTATCTCAGCAAAAAAAAACTTATGTGATTTCAACTCAAAAAAAAAAAAGGTTCAAACACGTCTTTTTTTGTGTTGTAAATCATCGATACATTTGCCAGAACCCAGAAGGCAGAGAATTTTTTTTTTTTGTTATTATATTTTAGCTCATGAAAGAAAAATTATTATTATTATTATTATTATTATTATTATAGACTGTGAATAATCATTAAAATATTATTAGAAGTTTCAATTATGAAGAGTTTTGTTGTGAGAGGAGTATTATTATGTCTTCGGTGTACCTGGATTTTGCTTTTGACTACGGATTATTTAAGTAAATTAACAATTGGACCCAATCTTGCTTATAAAAGTATTATTATTATTATTATAATATAATATTAGGTGACCAATTAATGACGAAGACGAATCAAATAGAATCACTATTATTATTATGTTTTGGCGTCTTAAATAAAATTCGAATAAAAAACCTTTTGCAAACGAGAGAATGGAAAATGCCACATGAGTTAGGGCTTAGGGCCACTGTTGGAGTGTTGGGTGCATAGAACGGTTGATTAAATTTCTAAGGGGGTACAGACCAAAAAAATAAATAAATAAATAAATTTCTAACGGGGTACACAAAAAAAAAAAAAAAAAATTTACTATGAGGGTACGCATTCCGGGCATTCGGCATTTTTCAAAGGTTTTACCGTTTATCTCCATAATAAAATAATAATTAACCAAATTACCAAAAAATAATAATAATAATAATATAATAATAATAATAATTAACCGTGTTAAGACATTTGAGACTAAATAAGAAAATTGCTATTTAAATATTTGGTTTCAACTTAACTTGAATTTTGTATTATTTTAAATTATTTTATCAAAATAATTATAAATTTATACACACGACAAAATTTAATTAATTCTCTATAAAGGTGATGCTATCTTTCTAAGATAAAATCAATTTATTTTATTTATATGTTTAATGCAAATTTCAATCCCAAAATAATTTACTTTTTGTAAATATCAAAAATGATAATCCGAAAATATTCTATTGGAGTTGTGTTTGAGTGAAAATTTTTATATATTAAACTATTAAAGAGATTATAAGCATCATGTCATTCTAATTGAGAATAGTCCAAGCCAAATTTCATTTTAAAAAATGAATAAATATTTTTATTTACAAAATTTTAAAAATAGAAACAAAACTTAACCAAAGACATCATTAACTTTTCAACAAAGAAGTTTTCTAAAAATATTTATTAAAATGAAAATTTAGAAGGATTAAAGATAGAATTTGGTAAAAATGAAAATTATCTTGTCCTTTGAATTTTGAAAGGCAGCTGATACACTAGTGAGTGATCGTTGCAGCCAAAAATAGTATATATAAAATTATAAATGGGACATATAAAAATATTTTTCTAACTAAATTTATATAAGTTGATTTTAATTCAACAAGAAACACTTATATTAATAGAAAAAGAAAAAAAATAAGAGAGAAAAAGAAACACATAAAAAAAATAAAAATTTAATTGGCAATAATCCAACTCATAAAAAAACTTGCTGCTTCGGTGTTAAAAAAGCGCTGAATAATGAATAATAATAATAAAAAAATGAATAATGATTTTTTCAACGGTTGAGATTTGATTGTTCTTTGATCTTATGAACAAGAATGCTACACGTATGCCCACAGTTTCTTTCTTTCCAGCTGCAAAAGTCACTGTTTGTTTGAAATAAAAAAAAAAAAATTTTTTTTAAGGGTCAATTATTTTCATGTCTCCGAAACACGTTTGCTTTCTCTTTTGGTGGGAGAGAGAACGGTGTCAAAGCGAAAGACAACAAAAACCTCAGTGGCACTGTAAATTTGAATCTAAAAAAAAAAAAAAATTCAAACTTTTGAAGATTTTTGGAATCTCACAACTGTCACCGCTCTGGGCTCTAGATCTGATCGACGAATGCGCTTCTGAGAGGGGAGAACGGTTTCCAGTTTCCTCTTCATTATCTGGGTTCTTCTGGTAAGCCATTCTTCCAGATTCTGTTATGGGTTCCTCATACATTATGGAAAGTTTCATTCTTTTGTGTTTTTTTGGTTGCCGAGAATTTGTGGGTTTTTCAGAATTTTTGAAATTTTCTAGCAGTGGCCATTTTCAACGAGCATGGTACAGTACTACTACAGTGCAGGTTTTGAAGTTTATAGACACTTGTTTTTTTTTTTCTATTTCTTGCAGGGTTTTGAAGGAAACTGCAAACAAGCCTCAAAGTTACGATCTTTAGCTGTATAATGCAGCTATTGACTTGCTGAGTTTGTTTTTTGGGTTGGGTTGATTTTGTTTGACATTGGTTTACTGGAGTTCTTAAGTCTTCAATAATGGTTTTCTGGGAAGGTTATGTGAGTGATGAGGTGATGGGCACATTTGCCCCTATTGTGGTTTATTGGCTATATGCTGGTTTCTATGAGTTACTTCCATCTTTGGATAAATATCGGTTGCATACTAAAGAAGATGAGGTCAAAAATTTGGTGCCCTTTGGAGCTGTTGTTAAAGGTGTTCTTCTTCAGCAGCTTGTCCAGGCAATTGTTGCTCTTTTCTTGGTCAGTTATTCTACATTTGAAGTTTTTTATACTGATGATATTTGCTCAATTCATTATTTTTTTTTAGTCTCTAATTTTCTTGTGTGCACATTTGTAGTTAATAGCATGTTTCCATTAATTTGATTTGTCTTCAATACTTATTGTTGCTTTTGTGTGAGTTACCCATTCTTCATTGGTATCCCCTACCTTTTCTTCTGGATAAGTTGTAATATGTTCTCCTTGTTTGTTCCGCTCCCATATAATCTTAGGTCTTTGCTTAAGGCTTCCTAGGATGAATTCTAAAGTGGTGGGTGGTATCAATTTGGAAAGCTATTATCGAAGAATAATGTTATCAGGAAAAAAAAAAGGGAAGGAGAGGATTCATTTTCGGGGAAGATAGGAAATTATTGTAAGCATCTAAATATGAGGATAGCTTGTTCTACTCCACTCCCCGTCCTTGCCTTTCCATTTGTTCTATTATCATCCATTCCCTTTGATCTCGCCATAGATCTCCCAATCACAGCCTTTAGTATCATTATCTAATAGATGCAAGCATCAAAAGATACACTCTGACCAAACTGCAAAACAACACACTGCCACAAAATAAGGGAGTTTCAACATGTTTCTGAACTTTATGTAGTTGGTATTTGTATGTTTGGTTGTGAACTAGACAAAGTTACTTGAGCTTACAACCCAGACTTTATTTGCCTGCCATTCAGGAATCTGGTTAGTTTTGAGTCTACTACCTTTAATCTACTTTCTAATTATTTGCCTTTCCACTCTATGTGGACTGAAATTAGTTGACCATGTGGAGAACTGTTCTGTACTGAATAACCAAATGATGGTGTTGGTTGATAAACTTCTTGATCTGCATTTTCCCTTTGGATACTAAAACTTCCTCTCTGCATGATTACTATGTTGGTTTGTTAGCCTTACTTTCTTCTTTAATAACTGCAATTTATTTAGAAGCATGACATAAACAGGATTGCTTACTCACTAGTCTTCCGGTCCAGTCAACAAGGTTGATCTTCATTTTGTAACAGAGACTAGAGAGTACTTCATTTTGATTTTGTTTATGGTACTAGTTGAGGTTGTTTTAGATGCAATGGCATTGCTTTACTGATGCAGACAACCCCATCTTACCTTTCAGCTTAGTAGTTATAATCGTTGTTGTACTACTACTTGAATTTTTCTTGCATGTACGCCTTTGCCATTGTCAAATGCTAATATGCTTGCTTTGATTCTGCAGTTGACCATAACTTCAAACACACCTGAGGCTACAGTGCAGCCTTCTATTCCCAAGCAAGTTTTTCAGATCATTATAGCAATGTTTGTCATGGATACATGGCAGTACTTTGTACACCGCTACATGCATCAGAACAAGTTTTTATATCGCCATATCCACTCGCAGCATCATAGATTGGTTGTCCCTTATGCAATAGGCGCGCTTTACAATCACCCCCTCGAGGGCCTTCTACTTGACACTGTCGGTGGGGCTATCTCCTTTCTTGCCTCCGGGATGACCTCAAGAACGGCGGTCATATTCTTCTGCTTTGCTGTGGTGAAAACTGTCGATGACCATTGCGGACTCTGGTTGCCTGGCAACATCTTCCATTTACTTTTCCAGAATAATACAGCATATCATGACATTCACCATCAACTACAAGGGCTGAAATACAACTATTCGCAGCCGTTCTTTCCCATATGGGACATACTTCTCGGCACATACATGCCTTTCAATCTTGTAAAACGGCCAGAAGGGGGTTTCGAGGCAAGGCCGGCAAAGGACTAGTTAAGCGTCAAAGCCCTCGCATCCGATGGGACCGTTTTACCCCCAACGCTGGGAAATGCTTTCAGATGATATATATATCAGAAGCTTTTGTTGTGGAAATTTTTGAAGTTGATTGGAGCTCACTGGTGTTTTGCTGGCTTGACAATGTTTCTCACAAATAGCTTTGCCAAGCCTCCTTGTGTATCATATGACTGTGATATGATTGAGGAAACGTTTTCATAACCCGGATTGTTAATTATGATGTACCTAGAACTTTTTGAGATGTAAGTTGCTAAAAGAGTTGCCAATTTTTTTTTGTCTGCTGATACTTATTTGTTTTACTGGTTTATATTTTTTTCTACTAAAGTGTGGATTAAAGTAACATGTATGATGTATTAGTGAAGATAAATGTATCAATCTCCAATTTACAATTTTTGAATTGTTAAAATACCAAAACAGAAAAATGGAGATATAGATGAAAGCTATTTATTTATTTATTTTTTATTTTTTTGTATTCATGAGGCCGGAAGGCCAAGCAAAACCAAACAAGAAGAAAACTAACCAAAGTACCTGTACAATCAGCAAGTAACTTTAGAGATAAAAGGGCTGGAGGGCGATCAGTGTATTCCAAGTCCTGGTTCATGTCGAGGCACCAATTGGCGAGCTCATCAGCAACTTGGTTTGCTTCCCTATAAATGTGGATGATTTCAACATTCCAATCTCTGCTTAACAATCTGTTTATTTTCCTGATTATCCTGGTAAGAGTGGGATGGCAGTTAGGGGGTTTGAGAATAAGATCTTTAGCTCCCATAGAATCGGTTTCCACCATAACAGATGTGAAGTTGTTATCCCAAGCCAATTGGAGACCGATGTATATAGCCTGCACTTCCACTTCAATAGCCTTCAAGGTTCCCAATCTTTTGGCGAAGCCGCCAATGTATTGCCCCATTTGATTTCTGAACACACCCGCACTACTAGCAAGGCCCGGGTTTCCGCGAGACGCTCCATCTGTGTTGAGTTTGATGCAGGGATGATTGGGGGGACTCCACTTAATCAATCTGGTTTGTCTTACCTGGCCCGTGCTCCCAGTGTTAGATCTTCTTCTGGCGATTTTGATGTTGATAGGGCATTCAGGGGCACCGTGCTTCTCTTCATTTCTGAACTTCCATATGTACCAAGTTGTGACCATGAAAGTATCTTCCCAAGCATAATCATTGTTCATTCCAACATTGGAGGTGAGGTTGGTGTTAATCCAGTCTTGTAGACTCATAGTGAAGAAGGTTGCTGTCTCAGCAGGGTTAATTAATGTAGTCCATATTTGAGAATCCCTGACAGCATGTATAGGGGTATCAATTTCCCTATCACAGAGAGTACAGTAGGGGCTGTGATTATGGTTCCATAGAGCGATTCTGCCCTCAGTGAGAATGCTATTATGAGCAAGTTGCCACATGAGAACTTTAATTCTCTGGATTCCATTCCACTTCCAGATTCTTTTCCAATTCACATTTCCAGGGTTCTGTTCCTTCCTCGTGGAGTTGTAGGTGCTTTTAATCGAGAACACTCCATCGTTACTAGGCTTCCAAAATCGAGTGTCTTCACCATCTAAACTATCCCATTCTCCAATACGTACTCATTTAGAGTTGCGTTTATCTCTTCCGGCTCAATGAGGGGAGAAGCCACAGATATTAAAGGAGTACCTGTTCCAGACCAGTCGTCATTCCAGAAATGGATCTTGTTACCATCACCAATGATGAAACCAGTATTATTCAGAACCATAGGCCAAACTTCTACCAGATTTTTCCAAACACTAGAATCACCCCCTTTGGCTGTAATAACTCTGTTTTGGTCAGCTCCTCGGCCAATTTTCCCAACAAGACCTTGACCCAGAGAGCTTCAGAATTCTCAGACAAATTCCAACCTCTTTTGATCATAAAAGCTTCATTCATCTTAGCCATATCCCTAAATCCCAGGCCACCCTGATCTTTAGGTTTGCTGATTTTACTCCAAGCGATCAAATGGGCTTTCCTGCACTGATTATTAGATCCCCAGATGAAGTCTCTCTGTGCTTTCTCGATGAAATTGCAAACACTTTTTGGGATTTTGCAGTGTTGCATAGTAAAGAGAGGGATAGCTCCAATGACAGATTGTGCCAGTGTGATTCTGCCTGCCATTGATAATAGGATTCGAATCTTGCCTTGTGCACGCGGCCAGCGGTAAATTTTTAAAGATTTGGTAATGTTGTTGCTCTTTAAAAGCTAAAAGCCATTTAGATTAACATTGGGTTTGGTTATGTTGTTGCTTTATAAAATAATTTAAAATTATTTAATAGTTTTTCTTATAAAATTATTATAATTGACCTTTTGATAATATGATTAGTATTAATATAAATTTAAATTCAATTAATGAGGATAAAATTAATTTTTTATTAAAATATAAGGTAATTTATCATTTTGCTTTTTGAAGAGTTAGAGTGATAGTATCAATTTTAAAAAGTTATTCTTATGAATTTCCAAAAGTACTTCTATCTCTTAAGAGTCGGGAGCAAAATTTTTTTAAATTTTGAGTTGCCAAACGATGATTCCAATTTTTTAAAAGAAAGAACCGAGAAACTTTCCCAAAATCATCTTAAGATTTATGACTTTTTCAATTGTTGTTGGATAGTTATTTTACACTTTCAAATTTTGAAATACACAATATTTTCTAATATTTATTTTTAAAGTAATGTTAGATGTACACCTATTTTATTTAATCAAGTCATTAATTTTTATATTAAATAAAAAATTATTTTAATGTAAAATAGCATAAAATAATTTTTTATTTAATATCAAAATCATTTTCTATTTGTTATAGAAATAAATTACTTAGTTAAGTTTGATTGATAAGATAAATTTACGTTTAGAATTATAGTTATTTTTAATTAAACAAAACCAACCATCTTCAATTTGTTTCGTTAATAATATCACTTATCTTGAGCTGGGCACATGAGTTAGGCCAAAGTGGTTAAATAATTACTCTTAATTTATTTATTTTGGAACTATCTATCATATTAGATATTAGATAAGTATTAAAACAGAATTTCATCTTTTTATATTGAAGGTCTATTTTTTAACTAATATTCAGATATTGGTGGTATATATCAAGCATTGCCGCAAAACACACACACAGAATCGGATATCAAACGTTGCACTCTGCTCGCTGAGAAAAGAAAACCCACTTTCACTGTCGTGAGCTCTTCCTCTTCTTTTTTCAGCACAAAATTTAAGCATGAGGTTCGTTTTCGTACCTTTTTACTCTTTGGTTCTCGAGAAAGTGCTGCAAAAACAACATTGATTACTTTATATATATATGATTAAATGCTCTGTTTGCTTCGTCCATGCTATATCTTCATCCTTTGTTGTTGTTGTTGTTATTATTATTATTATTCCGTGGTGCTTCAATCTAGGGTTTTAGGGGTTTAGCTGGAGAGATTCTGGATTCTCGTTGGGGCTACGGTTGATTAGTTGATTGCAACATTTGAATTATTATTTTTTTTAAATCGTCGTGCAGATTGTTTGTGGTGTTCGTCAGTTGATTTTAGGGTTAGGGTGTCTTCATACACACTGTTTTTCTTGTTTGTTGATTTCATTTTAAAACCAGGATCACTTTGACTTGCATCTATTTTTCTTTTTGCTCTGCATGTATCAGAGGAAATTGTTATTTGGCATTTTTGTTTTTGTTTGATCATAAACTTTGGTTTTCCTTCGATTGAACTTTCAGCTATATAGTTGGTGTTGCGAACTAAATAGCTGGTAAAGTGGTGGTGAATTATGTCGTCCTCATCATCTTCATCAGCTAAGCCTTTTTCCCACTGGATGGGGTCCGCTACATGGATCAAAGACATCATTGCGTCATGTTCATGCATTGAGATGCGATACCGTTTTACGTTGGCTGTCGCACGCCTAACACAACCCTACATGGTTCCAAAGGCGTCATTGCGCCGTGACCATGTATGGGGATGCGACGCTGTTTTAGGTTAGCTGTTGCAGGCCAAACATAGGCCGAGTTATGTAATCGGGAGAAAGTCTAAAATCAATGTTGTTTCAGAGTAGAATTTCTTACCTAAATGTTGATCAGCGTGTTTCTATTTTCTTTCCACACTTGAGTGCTATCATGGTTTAAAGTTTTGCTTCACAATTTTGTGATTGTATTGAATATTTTCAGTATTGGTGCAGTTTTGTACTACTGTGTTTACAGCTACTGTATCAATGCTGTATTAACTAAGTGGTCCCTTTTTGGTTCTGTTAATGGCATTTGATACTTGTATATATTGTGTGAAAACTTGCTTATCTTGTGTTCTTGCAGCATATGGGGCCTAGGGATCACTATATTGATTAAAAATTAGTATGCTGAATCCCTAAATTTCTTTGAATTTTTAAAATGCAGCCGCCATCCTCCTGTGAAATGGGCTCAAAGGTCCGATGAGGTCTATATAACTATTGAGTTGCCTGATGCCCAGGATGTGAAGCTTAAACTGGAGCCAGAAGGAAAGTTTTACTTTTCTGCAACCGCTGGCGCAGAAAAGGTCCCTTATGAAATTGACATTGACCTGTTTGACAAGGTTGATGTAAATGTAAGGACTGCCTGTCCCCATAATTATCCTGATAGTCATATCTTTTACACAATTGTGTATTAATTTTGTATTCATCTTTCCTTTCAGAATAGCAAGGCTAGTGTTGGTTCAAGAAATATCTTCTACTTAGTGGTCAAGGCTGAGGAGAAATGGTGGGACAGATTGTTGAAGCAAGGAGGGAAACCTCCCGTCTTTTTGAAAGTTGATTGGGACAAGTGGGTGGATGAAGATGAGGAGGATGACCAAGACAGTAAACGTAAGCGATTCTGCTAAAATATCTCAGGATTCAAGTTCCTTTTTTTTCCCCTCTTCTGTCAGTGATCTCATTTGCATATTGTGTTTCAGCTGGAGCTGGGATGGACTTAAGCAACTTCGATTTATCTGTATGTATCAAAACTGAAGATAGTTTATTACAGTAATAATTTTGAATGAACTTCTGACTCTCTTATTGAATTTTTATCCAGAAATTGGGCCTGGGCGGAGGTGAGGGACCGGATATTGGTGCAGAAAACATAGCTGATGGTAAGAGTGCCAAGTTAAACCCGGTTTAAACCCAATGAAATTGTTTGTGGCAAGCTCACTGTTTCCAAGTTTATGATTCCCAGCTTATCTATCTTCTATATTACCTTCAAATTGGTTTATGGTTTGGTTTGGTTTAACTGGTTTTTTCGAACCCCAGATTTATAATAGGACATCATGAGATTGTTTGTTTTATGTTGCAACTCTACTTTGTGGGTTAAGGGTTAGTTGTTGACTACGGAACCATCAATGATTTTCTTTTCAGATGATGGGAGCGACGCCGAAGATGAGATAACAGGACAAACATCAATCGATAATGAAGCTGACACAAAAGAGAAGGTGGATGGTAGTCCAAGTGCTGCACCTGAAGCTAAAGCTTAAAACTTGGGAGTCATGAAACTTGTTATTGTAGCATTCACTTGAAAGACTTGGGAGACTTATTGTGATCTTAGGTTGCTGACATGTTTACTCTTTAAGCATTTTGACCTTTGGATTTTTATGAAGAGGAGTTAGGTATATAGGAGTTGCCATACATAGTATCATGAGAGATCAGACAGTGTTATGTGTATTTGGGTTGGGGATGGTCGGTTTGGAAAAATTCTTAGTTTTTTGGATTAAGTGGCTATAAGAACTAATGTGGCACCTTGATGATTTATTTATTTATTTATTTTATCAAAGATATGTTGGGGGACAGGCTCGAACCCGAGATCTATACTAGGGGAAGGGGACATATGTCACTTGAGCTACAGCTCATTGGCTTGATGATTTATTTATGGCATAGAAAGAATTGAAGAAATAGTTGGTCAAATGCATTTCTTCTCTAGCAACATTTTGATATCTTGATTAATGACACTATAAAATGACCATGATATGGCTAATATACTTGAGATGTCGAAAGTTAGCAATAGAGAATAAGCTAAAAATTTGACAACACACCATATCAGTTCTCTGATTCCCATAGTCACCAGTTTTCGAATTCAAGTGTTGTGCTGTGGATCAGTTCCACTATGAACAATACAGAAACAATAATACAGTTCACACCAAAACAGCAATCACAGCTGCCTCCTTCACAAAACTAAAACTATCCCCTTATCTTCAAAGCTAATTGTGAACTGCAAATGCAATGACACAAATTGCCACCCAATAAGCTGTAAGATATAACGAAAACGTGGTCTCTCAACTGCATGTAATGGCCATCAGCTCTCAGGCATCCTCATCTGCACCACTTCGGATGGTGGTCTCAGTGTGCAAACCATTTCTCTCGTTTTTCCAAAGTATACCTGAAAACATTGTTGACAAAATTAAGTATATTTAGGTTGTCGTATGGATTGAAATTCTAAAGAACAAGGGAAATAAAAGCAAACATGCAACAATTTTCTAATCATAAAGTACCTGATCTAGCGAATTTCTCAGCTTACTCTCCATTTCTTCAATCATCCTTCCCATGTTTGAAAGATGTCCATCGGCAACTGATAGCCTCATATTCATCTAAAATGTAGAAGGAGAAAAGGCATGACTTCAGCAAAAAGCAATGAATGTGCACGCATACACACGAACTTGCACTGTTATTGGATTAGAATTACTAGGGAAAATACTCTTTGCATAGATTTCCGATCTACATTGCTTCATTAAGCAATAACCATGCAGCTCTTAACTATATCTAATCTAATCTTTAACATGAGCAAGTTCTAATAGCAAGTACCTGTCGCCTAATTGATCCAGACAAACTGAAAGTACCCGATGATTCATTATCCGTAGTCAATGTCAGCATAACTGTACTGGTTAACCGATAATTTGTGTTTTCGTCCTCTGGTCCTACCTATATTAACAGAATTAAGAGTGTGACTGAAACAACTAAAATCAACTTGCAATATGTATGAAAGCTCTTCACCCAGCATTTTACCTCTATAACATGTATAGCATCCCATGCTCCTTCCTCTAGATAGCCCCGGCGACCTTGCCCTGTCTTCGAACCATCTTAAATAATGGAAACTTCAAGTCAGAAAAAGATCAAAAGGACGAAAACTTGTCAACTATTGTCCATTAGAAATTAGAATGTAATCAAATGGGGGCTCACCTTTCTTTATCAGAAAGCAGGCCACGAAACCGTCATTGTCATCTTCCCATACGTAAACTGATGAAATGCCACCTTCATAATATCTATGACATTATCCATTAATGGTGCATGTTGTTTTAAAACAATATAAATAAATAAGTAGACAATTATATTCAGGTAAGTAGCATATTTCTTGGTTTTCTTTGATATGAAACAGAAGCCAGGGAATAAGTTACTAGACAGAAACAATTCCTAACTAGACATCTTCTTGAAACACAAAAAACCCAAAAGACGTGGTAAGTAAAGGACCTCACTGGTCACGATATATTGCAAAGATATCATTTGCTTCAATTTCAAGGTTCCTCAACTCTAAAGAAGGGAGGGAGCCATCTTCAAGCGGTGGATGGTATTTGTTCGACCAAGGTGATCTGCAGAAAGGTACATTACCAAATAAGTTTAGCTATACACATTAACAGAGAAAACAGAAAGGAACAATTCATCAGAACTAAATTACAGATCTGCAATCTGTTTAAAGGAAGTGAACTCTTTGGCCATAACCACCTAATGAAGTTGTGCATAAATATACAGGCAAACAGATAACAAACTGAAACTTATTTCATTCTTAAACTCATGTCATATTTTGCTCAAAGGAAATAAAACTCACTTAAGATAAGAATACCAACAAGAACAAAAGAAACATGATTCACAACAAAAGACTTCTAAAGAAAATAATGTCTACAGCACAGGCAACATGTATGTATAGAAAATTAACCTGTAAGAGTCAGCATCTCTATTATATTCACACAGTATGAATTCCTTCCCACAGTCCACATCACACATAACCTGCATTGCCATCAGAAATCTCAGAATAAATAGATGAAAATTAAAAAATTGAAAACAAAATATTCTCACAACACCCTCACCCAAATTGAAACAAAAAATTATGGATGAACAAATAAACTTCTAAAAAAAGACACTATTTTTTTCACCAAACCGTTCTGCAAACTGATAAAAATTCCCATTTTTCCCCTGTAGTTTTCTGCATCTAGAGAGAGAGAGAGGGTTACCTGAAGGGGCTGATCAACTTGAGAGAGGAGATCAGAAGAGTGATGAGGCATTAGGCTGAGAAGCGCAGAGAGAGCTGTCTCTGTGTGCTTCGGCG
>JASCZI010030210.1:286523-320546 GCA_036250425.1 Stylosanthes scabra
AAAAACAAGGCCAGATGTAATAGTGACAATACATATATACCTTTTTCCAAAGTACATAACTTTTAAAGCTACATATCTCTTGCTATGATGAACCATAAACCTCGAGTTATAGCCTACACCAAGATGAAGAAGTTAATTCGAAATCCCAACTTGTTTTGCTAATCTCACCATATTCATGTGATTGAACACAAATTAGTTTCTTTGTCATTTAAATTTCATTAGAACCTAGAACTTGTGATGCGGTAGGGGAAAACCATGTATACAGAATAGATGATTCAGACAAAATGCCCCTTGGAGCTGAAAAACAGGAACATAGAAAGCATACAAATCAAGAAATCACTGAAAGGGAAGCTTTCAGTGTGCAAGTTAGTTTTTATAAAAAATTTCAAGCCATCGTGTGTTTGAACTTTGAAGAACAGAAGGGAAGCCTTGGAGCAACAGTTGAGCTTCTAGGACACCGGTTCAAGCTATGGAATCAATTACTGATGCATTCATGTTACTACCCTTTGGGTGCATCCCTTCCATTGATCATGCGCAATGCGGGATGCTTGTGCACTAGGCTACCATGTGTTTGAAATAAAATTAGGATGGAGAAAAGAAACCTGTTATATTTTCTCCCGATTTCCTGTTGCCTTTTCTAGATTTTGTTTCTTTAGCATCAGCCCCATGTAATTTCTTCTCCATCTGCATCATATTTACACAAAATGTCACTCACTTTCATTCTTTCGCAATCACTTTTATTTGGTTACTATTTACTACCTGAAAACTGCCAATATATACTCTAATTTTCCAGGAGACAAAACAAAGAGCCAAAAGAAAAAAAGAAACTAAAAATTTGACAAGCTAACCTCTTGAATTTGACAATCAGCAAATTGAGATAGCAGCCTTGTATTCTCGGCCTCTAATTCCTGATTGTATACACCAGAAATCAGTAACAAAAAAAATAACAAAAACAACAAAGAAAACACACACACACACACACACATTTAGTTGCAACTTGCAAAGTTGATTTTAGGCCCAAAATTCCAGACTAAACCCTAATAGCAGTAGGACTATTGAAAGGGAAAAGTTTAATAACATAATATCAGCATATCCTTGAGCTCAGTTGACTGATTTTCATATCTAAAGTGGGTCATCTTTCCGAGATGAAAGCCATGAAGAAAGAATCGAAGTTGAAAGGAAATACCTTGATCCTCGCCTGCAAGGTGGCTATGAGGTCACTGTCAACACTATTCAGTTGCTTCGCCATGCTCAAAGCAGAACTTAGAACTGTGTTTTTTTTCTTCTTCTTCTTATTCTTGGTATGAGTTATGTTATGATATTCCTGCACGGTGAAACGCAAGCCTTTCCCCTCGATAAATGATAGAAGTTATAAATTTCACTATGTTACAATGAAGAAACTGTTAGGAAATTTAGGATTTTTTATTAATATATAAAAATATCAAATTTATCGAAATAAACGCAGTTTCAGAAATTTATTATTTTAGACACGTTGTCCTTGTCTCAGGCTCTGCTAGCTCGAAATATGATTAAATTATACGGCTTGCACGTATCTCAAGCTAGCAAAGACTAAGATATGGTCAAGAATCCAAAAAACGTTGGCTATATAAGGAGATCCCAACTCCCAAGGTTAGCATACCACACAACACCAAACATGTTGAGATGAATATTAGTGATTTCATAGTAGTTACTTTATATCACGATGGAGAGATGGATCTGGATTCCAATAGCATTTTTTTCGGTGTCCAAATCATATATTGTTTTAAACTCAGCGCGTTAACAGCTTGGACGAACTGAAGTATGATATTTTGCGCAACATGGATGTTATTGGACATATGTCTGTCAGGCGGGTTGTTTACGAGCTTCTTAACATATTGTCACCAAATCAAAACAAATTCAAAGTATTCTGAGTTGACAAGATGAACATGTTTTTGCAATATTTGACTTGTACCTTAGGTACAAGCCACAACAAGTGATGGAGCTGCAAATTGAGATGCAGGATGTCCGTCTAGGTCAAGACGAGGGGGTGCGGTTGCGATACATGCGTCGCCAATCCATTATGCGATATTCGAGGTGTCTATCTAGATTGAATCGAACTCTGATGATGGATTCGATAAAGAGTTAACAGGCGACACATATGAGACAAGTGAAAACTCGGATAAGGCGGAGTTTGTGGCTTTGTGCTAGAGACTCAAATAGGTCGAAGTTTTTGCTCCGGCACCGGCGCTAATTTCAAAATTTTCATCTGTTAATAGCCACTTTCACACGTTAAACTTGGATGCTATGGTGAAGGAGCCTAGAGATGGATTTGGTGGAAGCGGACAAGATTACAACGTAGATGGAGGAGAATAGTTTATTGTCGAACATCATTTCAGTTGCCGAGAGGCAGTACAAATAGGTGTGAAGAATTATAATATTCGAAGGAAAACTGAGTATAGAGTTTTGATATTTGATCCGTACAAGTACGTATGTCGTTGTAAGCAATCTGAGGCTGGATGCTCATGGACCCTGCGTGTGTCTCTATGGAAAAATCTTGGATATTGGTACATCATATTTATTTTATTTTTTACATTCGGATCATCGCTTAGTATATGCTATTGTTATATGAGTAATTCCTATTAATGAGTATTGGTTACGATTAGGGAGGTACGATGGTTCAGTGGACCCCTCACATGTTTTTGGCACCCTCCGTGTTAGCAGATCATTCGCAACCTGACAATAATTTGATTTGAAACGTCATCTTGTCGATGATAAAATCTAATCCTTTCATGTGCATTTTCAATTATGAAAATAGCTGTGCAACAAAGCTACTCATTCATGTCGTCGTACAGAAGTGTGGATTGACAAGCAAACGGCAACTGAGAAGTTATATGGCTACTAGGAACTTGGGAGGAATCATACGCCATTCTTCCGAAGCTTATGTCAGCTTTACAACATTTCTGCCCTAGCACAGTTGTGGATGTGAAGGTTGGACGTATTACCACGAGGATTTGCTAGACCAGGAGAGATGTCAGTTTGACAAAGTATTTTGAAGTTTCCCACCGTACATTGAGGGTGTGAAGCATTGCAAGCCATTTGTGCCATTGGATGGTACTCCAAGATAACCACACACATGCCCCCAAAGTCCCTCAGTAGAGGAATCCACCGTATATGGACAAGGTTCCCTAACTTGTTTTGTCTGGCATTAGGTAACTGCGGATGAACAATAGTATGTAGCATTTGACATATTGACAGTGGGTATCTAGTTCAACATCTGTGGGAATATGTTGTAGCCTATCCTGCAACCACGCCATACGAATGGCAAAACCTCTTTCATGGCCTCATGCTGAATAGGTGGACGTGCACCCAAAAACTCCTCCACCAAATCCCATGACTGCTACCGATGTGTTTCAAAATCCCTCATGCAGTCGCCAATAGATTCCCCATTTATCTGCAGGCTTAAATGATATGCCACATCTTGTAAAATGATGGTGCACTCACTCCATTGGAAGTGGAATGTATGCGACCCTGGACATCATTGCTCCACAAATGCCGACACAAGAGCCGCATCAAGTGAGAAATCCCTCAATTGGATCGCATGCCCAAAGCCAATCTCCCTCATAAATGGCATCAAACAATTCTAAACGAGCATTAGCAGGCCACAATGCCTTGACAATAACACCCTCTCGCAAAGCAAGTTCTCCACACAGAATTTTAATTTAAGTCAATCAGAAATAACATCCTAATAAGCTCGAAAATTTACGTAATTAACATATAGCTTTAATGGATTTTTTAAATATAAATGTCATATTTAATTTATTTATTCATAAATAAAATCATAGCTTTTAATCCATTTGTAAAGTAAATTAAATTATAATTTTTTTTGTTTCCCAAGATATCCTCCAGCTCGATAGGCCAAGAACTGATCATCTGCGAATCTGAGCTCCATTTAAAGGGTTTACCGCTGGCCATTGAATTGCTGCATGCACAAGGCGGGATTCGAACCCCCGACATTTGATTAAGTGGATTAGTGAGCTAATCACTAGACCAACTTAAGTTGATTAAATTAAATTACAATCATCTTAGACCTTGCCCACATTTAATAATAAAAAATATACATACAAATTAAAGTAGAAAGTATATAAAATCTTTAATATACTTATACGTATGAATACCTCCAATAATTAAATCAACTAAACACCCATTTATATGACCAATTAATAAATAAACAATTCGGACACAAAAGAAGTTAATTATTTATGTGATAGACTTTATTATTTCTGTATTTGGCACGTGAACCTATTAGATGAAAACATATGGATAGAAGCATGAATGTGTGTCCATCTGAATTTATTCTATTTTTTAATATACATAATATATAACTTTTTAAAGTTTTTTTTTTTTGTGTGTCTTTTCAAATGATATATAATTCATTTGAAAACACACCAAAAAATCAACAATTCTATTTGGACACCAAAATTAGCCACTAAAATCAGTCACTAGTATATAATACATTATGAAATACAAAATATATATTAAAATGAGTTAAATTATACATATATTTTATATTTTAATATGTATTATATATTGGTGATTGATTTAGTAGCTGATTTTGGTATACACCTAGCATAACTCTAAAAAAATATATTAGAAAAAAATAAAAAATAATTAATTAATCTAATTAGTATTTATTTTAAAAAAAATATAATTTGTTCATATAGAATATAATAAAATAAAGGTAAGAGATTATTTTAGTCCCAAATTAAAAATTGGTTCGTAATATTTTGAATTAAAATAATTCAAATGAGATCAACTTCCTCCATTCTTAATTTGAGATAAATAATTAATGAAAAGAAAGAGTGATGTAGTATGTAGATATTAATCTTCTAACCTCCAATTACGCTAAACATCATTGTTGCATGATAAAGAGGGGAAAAATTATAAAATTAAATTTATAAATATTTTCTTTCGTTTCTTCGAAAAATATACATATCTTTTATTTCGTAATTTTTTTATTATTTTTTATAAAGGTAATGTTTAATGTGATTATCACATTATAGAATTAACATCTACATTACTTAATAATAGTTCATCTTAAATTTACCGGTGGAATAATATTAATGGGATTTAAAATTCTTTGGGACTAAAATGGGAGGATTGAAACGTTAGGATGAATTTAAAATTTAACTTAAACGTTAAGAATAAAAAAGTGTTTTTTTCTAAATAAAACGTTCAAATATCTTGAATTAATCTAAAATATCAATTATAATATAAAATAACCTATTATTCATAACATTTAGAGATATTTTTCTTTAAAAACACCATAAGGATCTGAGTTTAGTCAAAGGAGATTTTATATCACTGTAAATACTATTATTCCTTAAGCAAATTTTAAAAGCAGATAGTATATATGAATAAAATCAGTAGAGTACACAGAATCTGAGTCAGCAAATAGTTTTTTAAAAACCACAACATGTAGAATCAGAGTCAATAGTATTAGTTCTATAGAAACCTGAGGAGGTTCAGAGTTTTGAGAGACTTAGATCTTTATTTTGTTGTTCGTACTTGTAATTTCTGAAGCATCAATTATTTGTTTTCTAAAACCTTTAATTCTTTCTTTTAGATGTGCCATAGATTTGTTATTATCATAGATAGATGTTTTATTTTACGCACATTCAATATTCAAAACAACAGGCAGCGCACATAGAATCGGAGTCACTAACAGTTCTTTAAAAACCACATATAAAAATTAGTTCTATAAAAACTTGAGGAGATTCAGAGTTTTGAGAGACTAGGTCTTTATTCTGTTATTAGTACTTCTAATTTCTGAAGCATCAATTATTTGTTTTCTAAAATCTTTAATTCTTTCTTCTAGATCTGCTATGAATTTGTTATTATCATGGATGGATGTCTTTATTTTATCACTGTAAATACTCTTATTCCTTAAGCAAATTTTAAAAGCAGATAGTATATATAAATAAAATCAGTAGAGTACACATAATCTGAGTTAGTAGTTAATTTTTTAAAAACTAGAGTCAGCAACAACACGTAGAATCAAAGTCAGCAATATGTAGTATTAGTTCTATAAAAACCTGAGGATGTTCAGAGTTTTGAGAGACTAGGTTTTTATTTTGTTGTTCGTACTTCTAATTTCTGAAGCATCAATTATTTGTTTTCTAAAACCTTTAATTCTTTCTTTTAGATGTGCCATAGATTTATTATTATGATAGATAGATGTTTTATTTTATGCAGATTCAATATTCAAAACAACAGGCAGCGCACATAGAATAAGAGTCAGCAACACGTAGTTCTTTAAAAACCACGTATACAAAATTAGTTCTATAAAAACTTGAGGAGATTCAGAGTTTTGAGAGATTAGGTTTTTATTCTATTGTTAGTACTTCTAATTTCCGAAGCATCAATTATTTGTTTTCTAAAACCTTTAATTCTCTCTTCTAGATCTGCTATGAATTTGTTATTATCATGGATGGATGTCTTTATTTTACACTTATAAACTCAATTTTAAAAATAACAGAGAGTACATAATAATCAGAGTCAGATGAAATTTTATTTTATTGTGAGTACTCATGATTCATATAGCATCAGCCTTTTTTTTTTTTTAAGACCTTAAATTTTTCTTTTAGATTTATCATAAAATTATTACCACATGAATATATTTATTTTATGTTACCCTTAATAATGAAATTTCAGTTAATTCACATATGTGCTTCATTAGTGAGCAATAGATACATATTTTTTTTTATATAGAGGTTTGTTTATTCCTGCAAGATTTTTCACATAAAAATGTTGATTCTAAGAATATATGTTAAAATTAGTCTTTAAATTTACATGTCAGGAATGAAAAAATTGGAAGGCAATTGGGTCTGGACGCGATATTAACCAAGTAAGTGAGTCTTCAATTCTTTTTTAACTAATTTTATTTAAATTATTGCTGGTTAGTTCTGGCTAAATTATGATATGATTTTTTTATTTTATTTTTCATTGTGTATCTATTGTAATTGAATTATTCTGATATAAATCTAATTAGGTCGCCTTTGCCTTCTTTTATTTCTTGAATCTTCTATGTCTACATTACCTTGCCATTATTATTTGAATTTCATTCTTATCACTTAAAACCATTAAGATGTATGTCAATGCAATACTGCAATTCATATTATTGATTTAAAGTTTTCGATTTTAAATTTACAAAATTTTTATTTTTCAAACAATTATATGATGTAAGTCTTATTATGTTTTTCATTTTAGCTATTTAATTTTAAATTAAATCTTAATTTTTTCTATCTATTTATATTAGCTACTGACTTGTCATGATTAAAAATAAGTTCCTTTACTAATGTTATAATATGTAACTTTTCTTTAACTTTTTCAACCTGACCATTTCAAAACTATAAATAACTATCAAAACACCTGAATACTTTTTTTGATTACTCATATAAGACATATGCAGGTTCGAGTTACATAGTTTTAAACTGGTGTATTGTAGCTAAAATACATGGTTGACTTGGCAAGGTTTTTTAATTAGTTTGTAGGATTTGCAAAAGTTTTCATCTTGATTGCAATTCCACTTTATTAAAAAGTATAGATTATTTATCTAAAATGCGACTTATAGTCTGGCATATGCAATTCAGTCTAAAATTTAGTCAACTTTTCAAATATATAAATAATTTATATTATTTTTGTAATTTTTAAAAGTATCTCTATTTTTTATATTAACAGAACTAATCTTTTATTGTAATAATATTTTTAAAATATATAAATATATAATAAAAGAATAATATTATTGATTAGAGAGTTATATATAAAATTTATTAATTTTTTGTTAACAGATACATTAAACTTTTAAATTTTACCTTCTTTTATATGTATGACTTTTTTTTACATTGATGTGATACTTATTAACTGATATTAAATATATTCTTATAAATTCTTTTATATATATATAATACTTATTGACTGGTGTTTAATACAACTTTATTATAATCTTTATATATATATATATATATATATATATATATATATATATGTTTAGATTGACATGGCATTTTTTAAATGATACTAAATACAGCCTTATTCAATTTTATACATATTTTAAAAGTTAATGCAAAGTTAACCCAAAATATAAAAAAAAATTGCCGTTAAAAGTTAACTTATGGGCCCTTAACTTATATTAAAATTTACTCATTTAAAAGGAATACAAATCCTTCTTAATTAATGTATAGTTGATCAAAACATTTAATAAATCTTAAATTTAAATTATAAATAATTAACCGGTTAACAATGTTCTTCACACACTTCCATCACAATTTACAAATTGTGGTTTTTTTTTACCTTGATATGATATTTTTTTACTGGAATTAAATACATTCTTACAAAATCTCATATGTATATATATGAGATTTTATAAGAATATATTTAACTCCAGTAAAAAAAAATTAAATATTTTAATCAATTAGCATTAATTAAGAAAGATTTAATTCCTTTTAAACGAGCAAAATCAATAAAATTTGTATTAATTGCAACTTTTTTTCTATTTTGAATCAAATTATATATAGAAGTTGATCCAAAATAAGAAAAGAGCTGCAATTAAATGTAAAGTTTACTGGCTTTGTTAGTTTAAAAGGAATTAAATCTTTCTTAATTAATACTAATTAACTAAAATATTTAATAATTTCTAGGCTAAATTTGAATTATAAATAATCAATTGTTTAACAATATTCTTGGCGCACTTTCCTTACAACTTTATGCCTTTTTACCTTGAAATGATACTTGTTAACTGGCTCATAAAAAAAAAAACTTATTAACATATATTAAATACAGTCTCATAAAATCTCATATATACATATACACCTTCACATGATACTCGTTGACTGATATTAAATATAATCTTATACACTTTTTTTTATATATTTTTTCTAAGCTTAATATGGCACTTGTTCACATATATTAAATGCAGTCTTATACAATTTATGTATATTTTTAGAAATTAATGCAAAATTGATTCAAAATATGGAAAGAATTGTAATTAATATAATGCAAAGTTGACTGACTGGTATTAAATTCAGCCTTGTATCTTGCTTATTTAAAAAGGAATTCAAATCTTTTTTAATTAATGCATAGTTGACCAAAACATTTAATAAACCCTAAATTTGAATTATAAATAGTTAACGATTAACAGTATTCTTAACTCATTTTCATTATAACTTGTCTCTCTAAATTTAGCAGTATTGAAATTTTAAGAACACTTAGTCATCATTATGGCCATAATTTTGCAATATTCCATTGTTAAGAGTAACTGCTCGAAACTACCACCACCACCATCAAATTTATAATAAAATTAAATTGGTTCATTGTAGCTATCTCAAATCGTTTTATTTGGAAAATGATTTGATTAAGTAGGAAAAAGACATTATTACCTTTTATTATATTAAATTGGAATCTATTGAAATTGGAATTTATTTGTTTCTTTGTTTGGAATAAATATATAAAATTGATTTATTGTAACTATTTCAAATCCTTCTATTTGGAAAATGATTTGATTAAATAGGAAAAAGACATTATTACCTTCTATTATATTAAATTGGAATCTATTGAAATTGAAATTTATTTGTTTCTTTGTTTGGAATAAATATATAATAAAATCAAATTGATTTATTGTAACTATCTCAAATTCTTCTATTTGAAAAATGATTTAATTACATAGGAAAAAGACATTATTACCTTCTATTATATTGGAATCTATTGAAATTGAAATTTATTTATTTTTTGTTTGGAATAAATATATAATAAAATTAAATTGATTTATTGTAACCATCTCAAATTCTTCTATTTGGAAAATGATTTGATTAAATAGAAAAAAGACACAATTACTTTCTATGATATTAAATTATTAATTCAGTATTAAATTTTTATGGCCCAATTAGTTTGACCAATGTTTAATCCCAAACAAATACTCCAGTTTCAAGGTCGAGGTGCGAGGATGAAACCAAGCTTTCATGGTAAACATGAGATCCCCTTGGAGCTGCTCTCTCACTCATTGGAAATTTGGTCATGCCATTACTCGAGCTGTCAATTGCATGATAACATAATCGGTTGCCATTTGGATCATACAAAACTAATTTGTAATTTGTTGGAGGGATAGCCATGACAACATCATTCTCATAGATGTACAAAAATCCAAAGGATATTTGGGTTCATAACGCGTGAGTGCCACATGCGAGATCACGATCAATCTTGTCCAAGACTCTTTAACTCGATACTTCTTCGTCATCCACACATCAAAATGGCTTTTCTGATGGTCAATGCAAACGCAAAGGCATTCCCTTGCCACATGCATCACTGGCTCGCACTCATTTTCATCGTTCATGAAAGGCAACGATAGGTTACCGAAAGCCTTTCTGCCCAAGTCAAAGAAAACTATGGCCCGAGAATTGTCACTGCCAAACTCCTTGTGCAACCAGTTGAGAGTGTCACTCACGAATTCCCCTTTGCATCGTTCATGTATAAAGGGGAAATCAGGCAATGTTGACCAAGAATTGTTTGCGCCAAACGTCAAAACCTCGTGGATTTTAGGTTTCGAGGGACGTTTTTGAACAAATAACAAGAGTTTGTACTTGTCATGCATATGATCGTAGCCGAAACCATAATGCATGACACATACTCCTCTTGGTTCAATTTCCAACCATTCGAATTTCAATCCCATGCAAGGATTCCACAACTGAACAAAATTAAACAAAATGTCGAGCAAACAGAGTAAGCCATTGCAAGAGCCAATAATTTCGAGGCAATCTTCCGTCTCAAAGCCAATGACTTTGGTAGGGTTTGATGATGATGCTAGCGATGACGCGTTCTCCAACAAAAATTGTATGGAAAAGAATCCAATTATACAGTCTTTGACGTTGCGAGTGGAATAGATTAATTGGGGGTTTGTCATAACTGGATCTGCCATTAAGCGTTGGAAATGATTTCAAGCGAATATGGAATCGGAGATTAGGGTTTTCCATGACTTGCAAACTCTCTTGAGTTCCAACAGGCTCCTTGTTGGAAGCCTAAAGAGGATTTCAACAATGAGCTCATCAGACAGTGTGTTAATGGTGGTGATAGTGGTGGTAGTTTCGAGCGAGTTATTCTCAATAATGGAGGATTGCAAAACTATGACCATGGTGATGACTTAGTGTTCTTAAAATTTTAATACTGCTGAACTTAGACAGACAAGATTGTAATGGAAGTGAGTTAAGAATATTGTTAACCAATTGACTATTTATAATTCAAATTTAGGGCTTATTAAATGTTTTGATCAAATATGCATTAATTAAAAAAGATTTGAATTCCTTTTTAAATAAGCAAGATATAAGACTAAATTTAATACCAGTCAACTTTGCATTGAATTAATTAGAACTCTTTTCATAGAATAAACTTTGCATTAATTTCTAAAAATATACCTAAATTGCATAAGACTGCATTTAATCTCAGTGAAAAGTGTCATATTAAGTTTAGAAAAAATATATAAAAAAAATTGTATAAAATTATATTTAATATCAATCAACAAGTATCATGTGAAGGTGTATAATATATGAGATTTTATGAGACTGTATTTAATATATGTCAACAAGTAATTTTTTTTTATGAGTCAGTGAACAAGTATTATTCAAGGTAAAAAAACGTAAAGTTGTGAAGAAAGTGCGCGAAGAATATTGTTAACCAATTGGTTATCTATAATTTAAATTTAGTCTAGAACTTATTAAATATTTTAGTCAATTAGCATTAATTAAGAAAGATTTAATTCCTTTTAAACGAGCAAACCAGTAAACTTTGTATTTAGTTGATCTAAAATAAGAAAAGAGCTGCAATTAAATACAAAGTTGATTAGCTTTGCTCGTTCAAAAGGAATTATATCTTTTTTAATTAATGTTAATGAACTAAAATATTTAATTTTTTTACTGGAATTAAATACATTTTTACAAAATATGAGATTTTGTAAAAACATTTTGTAAAAATTTATTTAATTCCAATAAAAAATATCATATCAAGGTAAAAAAAAAACCTCAATTTGTGAATTGTGACGGAACTGCGTGAAGAACATTGTTAACGGGTTAATTATTTATAATTCAAATTTAAGATTTATTAAATGTTTTCTTCAACTATACATTAAAACATATTTAAAATTACAAATATTTTTTAAAATTAATTATTTTCTCTCTTTAATATTAAGATATTAATTACTATTTCTCATATTCCAATGACATTAATTACATACATTTTCTTTCCAATTCTCTTAATGTAATCCTAACCATACATTTAGATCTAATGACTATAATTACACTCTCTCATTTCTCAAGAAAGGCTATCTCACTAGATACCTCCACTTTCATATGAGAAATGAGAATACATTTATAGTCATTGGATATTAATTTTTGGATGGTTAAAATCAAACATGTTCACTAAATTGTAATAAATGATTCTCCACTAAGTAATAATAAATGCATACACAAATATTTAAATTCAATAAATGTATTCTCAATAATAAACTTTTTTTCAAAATATATTCTTAATTATAATTCTAATATCAAATATTCAAATTCATTATTATTAAAAAAATCACTTATGTTCTTTAACCCTTTTTATTTTTTTTAATATGAAGTATTGTTGTATAATTACCAAATTTTAAATCATAAAAAACAAATTTTCTATTATACAACATACTAATTTTTTATATGAAATAAATAATATAAACTATCTCACGAATTCTAAATTTAACTTTTTTAAACACATTATTTTCAAAATACCTAAATATCAATCATTTTTAATTTATTTATTCCTAACTTTTCTTTTTGTTATTTAAATGACTAAATTCTATAACTATTGGACAATAAAATTATCAATATAGAGTCTTACTATTTAATTTGGCTTTAGAAAATAACTAAGGCGGGTCATATGGTTATTATCCGACTAATATTAAAAATTATTATAACACTTTTTAGTACAACTCTTAAATTTAAAATCAGTAAAAGAAAAAATCTGACAATTCAATATTAAAGTCAATTTCATGACAAATGGAGTCTAAGACATTATCAAGTTATAATTGAATTATAATTTTGTAGAGGTTAAAACAATTGATAATCTTAAAAAAAGTAATTAGAAAATAATATATTTAAAAAATTTTAATTTAGGATCGGTTAGATAGTTTATATTATTTATTTCATATATAAAATAGTCTGTAGTATGCTCTATAGTAGATTTTGTTTTTCGATTTAAAATTTGATAAGTGTACAATAATATTTTATATTTAAAAAATTAAAGAAAAAAAGAAGAAACAATTTAACAACAAATGGTATAATTTTCAATGATAGTGAATTTGAATATTTGATTTTAGAATTATAAATGAAAATATATTTATTGAATTTAAATATTTGTGAATGCATTTATTATTATTTAGTAGAAAAGTATTTATTGTTACTTAATAGGGATGTTTAATCTTAACCATCTAAATTAATCTATTGGCTATAAATGTATTCTCATTTCTCATATAAAAGTGACTTTCTTATTAGATAGTACATCTATATATATATTTCCTTGATATTTTTTATAATAAAACTAAACTAAAAAAAAGTTTACTTCTCTAAGACTCATCTTTTTTGTTGTTCTTTGAATAGTGGAAAATCCCCTATTTTCTTTTCGCTTCCATGATCTATTCGAACAGTGCGTTTTTTTAATAAATACAATAACCATATCTTTGGGAAAATATAATGAGTGAAAAAGTTGATAAAATGATAGATAATATTTTTGTTAGCTTTGAATTTATAATTTTATTATGATTAAACTATAATTAAATTAGTTAAAGAAAATAGTCAACAAATATTTTTAATGGATTAATAAAAAATCACAATTTAATTGATTATAGCATTTAGTATATATGAATTACTTATTTTTTTTTAATTAGGGTGATATAACTAAGAATGAAGATTTGCACTAAAATTTATTTTATTAAAATTTAAAATGATCAAACTAAAGGAGTCTCAACGAAAAATTTATAAATTATTAAAGAATACTTTATTTTATTTTTATAGAATATGATATATAAATTTTATTATGAATAAAACTATTATTGCATAAATGATGTGAATGCATTTATATTATTGCATTTATAAAGATATGAATGTATTTATTGCTAGAAATTAGTGGAAATGGTTGAACACTAACCATCAATAATATTATTCTTTCATTATATATGGTTTTAAAAGTATCATTACAATACAAGATTAGTTCTATTACTATAAAATAAAAATAAAAATAGAGATACTTTTGTAAAATTACAAAGATAATATAAACTTTTTTATATATTTTAAGAGTCATCTAAATTTTAGACTAAATTGCAGAGATATGTAAATTTCTTTTATTTATTTTAAAAGTCTTCTAAATTTTTTATTAATTCGCAGATGCCACATTATGAGTCTTTTTTTCCCCCCTCAAATAACTCTATACTTCTGCAAATAACTCTAGCGGATATCTATTCTGTCCTAATTATACTCGTTACCCAAAGCTGCAATGATAAGTAGCCTATAATAAACCTTGCCAAGTCTTTGTGTTTTAGCCACAATACATCAGTGGCATACTCTATCACTCAAACCTACAGGTTTCTCATGTGGGTAATCAAGATAATTGTTTCGGTGTTTGCTACTGGCGGTGAAGGAGAGCAGCAACTCGCAGCGACGGATATGCTGGTTCCACCACCAGATTGTGGACTTGGAACTTGCTTATATGGATGTAAGACTTGATCCTTGAAAACTATTTTTCATTTTCATTTATTATTCATTCAGCTGAATTCTCACCATTCTAACCAGATAATAATTTGGTTGCAAGATATAAATACAGAATCAATTATCTGTCTGATCTTCTTTGTTCTTAGCCAGATCATAACCTGGCTCATAACTAAGATTCCTAATGTAAGATGCAGACCCCAATCTAATCGTGTCAGATATGCTTCTGAGTATTAGAAAAAAGTAACTATGAAGTAGTACACAATTGTATACTTGCTGAACAAGAGCAACTATTATGCAGTATCATCAGATAACCTGACATTTATCCTATACCATTGATGATGACACAGTTCCTCGTCAAAAATGTCAATTTCATGAAAGATCTGAAAGCATAAACAGAAAAGTAAGAAAAACCTTGCACAAAAGCATCCATCCCTTCCATTCACCAACCATACTTTGTCAGAAAATCTTTAGTTCTCTTCCTCATGCGGGTGAAAACAATCACTATACAAGCCAAGATCCATGGAGGGAAGTTTGAGCCAAAATCTTTAGTGCCCGAGATGTTAAATTTCTTGAGCCATGATGGAACATCCCTTGAAACTAGCGTGATCATAAATGTTATTAATAGCACCCCGATCAAGATCCTGGTCACTGGTTTAAGTAGCGAGTCCTGCAATTGAAGGTTATCAATAAAAGAAAGTATGAATTAAGACCTTTAGCTTGATGAACCTCAGTTAACTACAGAGATACATAAGTCACACTGTATGAATTAAGTATTGCTTATTTTCATAATCTTATTTCCTATTAACACTTACATAAAGCATCAAAGTATCAAACACAACAACAACACCTTCTCCCGCTAGGTGGAGTCGACTACATGGATCAAACAATACCATTTTATCCTATCATGTATAATGTCTGCAATGATATCGTATTTCCTATCACCACTTATGTAAAGCATCTGGCCAGAATATATAAAGAATGCTATATCTTATAAAGGTTTGATATAGGAGATAGGAAACTCATCATCTCCCCCACCCTTCTTATTCAACAAAGATGAAGTCCAAAAAGGAACGAATCAGCTGCATGAAAGAAAAGGGAAAAAAAACTGAACGCACAAACACACCTACAAGAGTCATTTTCTCATCAAAACCTCGCAAACAATGAAATTGTTTTTTGGTTCTTAAGGTCTATTACAGAAATATGTGTGACTACCTACATACATAATTTCTTGCTCAATGAAACCTCTAATGGTGAATGTTGCCTATATACATTCTTCTCTATACTCTGATAGATAGATAACATAGGCAGAACAATTCATAAGCCAAATAAAAATTGGATAATTTTATTCATAATAAGATACAAAAAGGTACTAAATACTCCCCCCTAAATCCTAATGTATATATTATAATTTTAGGGCTTCACAAGACCAACAAAATCTGTATTTCTTCTTCTTATAGCAACCAACCCTAAATTCAAACTATTGAATTTCCTCCTCAAATGGCTGAAACACACTTGAGGCTCTTCTTACATCCACTACCTATGAGTCTCTGTTTTCTTCTGATTGCAATTGTTCATTCTACAAGTTAAACTTAAACAGCAAAATTTCCTATCTTTCCCTAATTGTTACCAAAATAATAATAAAATAAGAAATAAGAAGAAAGGAGAAGGTACCTTGGGTTCGCCATCAACATAAACAGAAGCACCGTCGCGGTAAGTGAGGATGGACCTTCCATTTCGGGGGTGGAAGCGGATGGGGACGCCGCGACCGGACTGAGGGTTGAAGGCGAAGATGGATTTGAGTCCGTACTTTTCCAGAATGTCACGCACTTCCAGCTGGTCCTGTTCCCAACCACCAAGGTTCGTCTTGAACACCGCTATGGGTCCCTTTCCTTGCCGGAACAGATGGATCTCCACCTCCGGCACCTTCGTCTGAACCTGCCTCTTCGGCGACACCTCCTCCGTCGTCGTGGAGGGTGGGGCGGTTGCCTCTACTTCCTCGATTTCTCCGATCAAGGGTGCTTTCTCTTCCTCCATAGAATTTATATAAGTTTCCGTCGTCACGCTCTGATCTGAATTCTGAATCCTGAATTTTTTGAATGTGTATAGTGAATTAGTGATTCTTAACTTCTAAGAGTAATTAAGCTTCACACTCAAATCTAATACAAAACCCTTTTTTTTTCCCTTCTCAAAGTTACATTTTTAAATATATGAAATTTAAATTAAAAAAATTATTTTTTTGAATATAATAACTGTATTAATAATTCATTAAAAAAAAATCAAAACTTTATGTAGTAAAGTCTGTAAAGATATCAATTTTGGAAGCATTATTTAATTTTGATATAGTGTTCTCATACTTTCAATATATAACATCAATAAAAATAATTATTTTTATTCTAATCGAATGAAAAATTATCTAAAAGAAATGATATAATTAAACCGCCTGCTAAATAGTTAATTAAAGTCTTAACATTGTACTACTAAGTTAAATGGAACAAGAGAGAATAGGTAGGTTAGGCGGTAAAAAATGTATTTTTTTAAATATGTGTGCGGAGAGTTTCGAAGTAAAATTTTTATTAAAAGATGAAGATAAATATCATTTGATTTATACTTTATTAGCGAGAAAATATAACTTATTTCTAAAAAATGGTTAGATTATATCATTTTTAAAAAATATATATTTTTTTCTTTTAAGGAATTGAAAATAAAATATAATTTAAATTATATCAGATATAATAATAAAGATAAATATATATTGTCATAAAATGATGGATGTTTGTATGTACGAAAATTGATTATGTTGCTATTTTTATTTTAAAGAACATATAAAAATACTAGAAATGTGTAATTGTATTAATCTTACAATTTTAAGAAAAATAAAAGAATTTATAAATATATTTAGGATCTCAATCATTTTCCTTATATGTAATTGTAAATAAATGTTTTATTAAAGTTTTCAAATTCATTCTAATCTTATTTATATAAAGAAGATAAAATTTAGAGATAGTGATATAAAATTGAAAGAGCTAAACTGGTAAAAAAAGGAGAAATAGAGAGGGATTAAATTAAGGATTCAATTAAGAGTTATGCTAGATGCACATTAAAATTAACCACTAAAATCAGTCACCGTATTTTTATATATAAATACAAAAATATTAAAAATAAAAAACTAATCTCACTCTCATCACTTCTTCACGCGCACTGCACAACCAATTAATTTCTCCTCCTATTTGTACTTTACTCTTAGTCGTATGTGCCAAAAACCTCACATATGTCCTTTTTGTTTTTACAATATATACTTTGATTCTTAAATACATTCCACATTTTAATTTCAGAATAATTTAATAGATAAAATATAGATCTCTCTCATTTATTAGGTTTGATTTCTTTCAACGTTAATATATATATCTATAATCAAATTTTAATTTATTAAATTTGTTTATAAATCTAACTAAATTTCTTTTATAATATTTACTGATGAAAAAATGCATCTAACAAATTAATTTGTTTTTATTATTAGTTCTTGAAAATCTTCTTAATATTTTAATTTTATTTTTGAGTTTGGTTACTCCATAAATATATTTAATTATAATAAGATTTTGTAAAATAATTTATAGTATGTTTAATTATACTTTTTATAGCATAAGTTGAACTTTGATTTGCATTTGCGAGTTTGATTATTATTCTGAACATGTTTGATTATAATCGAATTTTATAAAATAATTTGGAGTATGATTGATTATAATTTATTTATAGCATGAGTTAAATTTTGATTTGCATCAGTAAGTTTGATTATTACCTTAAACATGTTATAATAAGATTTTATAAAATAATTTTAAGTGTGGTTGATTATAACTTATTTTATAGCATGAGTTGAGCTTTAATTTAAATTTTTGAGTTTGATTATTATTTTGAGTGAGTTTGATTATAATTGAATTTTATAATATGATTTAAAGTTTTTTGATTATAATTTTTTATAACATGAGTTAAACTTTGATTCGCATTAGTGAGTTTGATTATTATCTTGAACATGTTTTGATTATAATAAGATTTTGTAAAATGATTTGGAGCATGTTTGATTATAATTTATTTATAGCATAAGTTAAATTTTAATTTGCATTCGTGAGTTTGATTATTATCTTGAATATGTTTGATTATAATCAAATTTTGTAAAATAATTTAAAGTGTGTTTGATTTTAATTTTTTTATAGCATGAGTTGAACTTTAATTTAATTTATTGAGTTTGATTACTATCTTAATTGCATTTGATTATAATTGAATTTTGTAATATAATTTATAGTATATTTTATTATAATATTTTTTTAAATTATTTTCTTTCGATTAGAGTTGGAAAAGGAGAACTTCTTTGAACTCTCTTAGAGAGCGGAGGAGAAATAAGAAAAAAAAAAGAGTAGTTTTTGTAATAATAAATTTTTGTCTAATATTATGATAGAACAATGTTTTTATTAATTAAGAGAAAGTTTAGGGAGTTCATAATTTTTTAGTCAATAAGTGGTCAATAGACTTTTTCCTTCTTTTCTCTCCCCTCTTTTACCACCTATTATTTTCCTAATTACACTCATGAGCTCTCTATTAGTCCTCTAATATTGGTTTTGTAACATTACTGATTAATTAATTGTATACGTGAATATAGGTAAATAATAGCAAGTCTATGGAGGTAAAGTTAATATCTACCTTTTTTTTTTATAATACAAGAGATTGTAATTGAAAAAGCTAATAAAAAAGTACAAAAGCAATCAGCATTTTTATTCGACGTTATTACGGAAAAATGGACAAGCGTGATACAATTGACAGTAATTAAATTTGTATATTTTATAAAGATACAAAAATACATGGTATTTAAGTTTAGTGACTAATTTTGATGTACAAATAGAATTATTGTTCAATTAATATATAGTAGTGATTTAGACGATTTATTATACTTCACCTTAAAAAAAAAGATATTACTCATTATTAATTATTAGATTTAAACGATTTAACAGATTATCCAAATAGTAGGTGAAACGGTTAATTATAACGGATCGATAATTGATTAAATTAAGATTAATATTACGGAACCAATATTAGGGGATTAATAGAAAACCAATTAGTGTAATTAAGAAAATAATATGTGGTAAAAGAGTAAAGAGAAAAGAAGAAAAAAGCCTATTGGCCACTTATTTGCTAACAAATTATGAGCTCCCTAAACTTTCTCTTAAATTAAATATAAAAATAAATAAATTAAACTTGTAATTTTCGTTTTTAGCTGTGAAATTATTTTGAGAACAGTTGAAGTGAATAGTGCAGAGACAGATCGGAAAATGGCGTCCCTTTTCCCCTTTTCTGCACGAAGTTGACCTTGAAACCCATCGCCCCCATAAACACACAAATCCACACCAACAATAACAACCTTCAACCTCAATTCTCGATTTTGCAGTCCCCACCGTAACCGGCTATGTCTTTGCGCAGACGAACCTTGCTCAAGGTCATCGTCCTCGGCGATAGCGGGTGCGTTTTCTAGGATTAGGGTTTCTTTTTTCATATTTTATTTTCCTCCCTGAAATGCATCCAAAAATTTAGCTTTTTTTAACAAACACTTTCTGTTTTCGTCTTTAGGGTGGGAAAGACCTCATTGATGAATCAGTATCCTGATTGGTAATTTCATGCGTTATTTGTTGGAGGGTTTGACGAATCCCTTCGCCTGCAACATTGTTGCACCTTTGTCGTTATTACCTTGACTAATGCTTGATTTGTTATTATTTAACTAATTTACTTCACTTTTTGTTTACGTTATAGTTCTAGTCCGTCTTAGTGTTAGTTACGTGAAATCATTCCAAAAGTGACTACTTTTGCATATGATTTTTTTTTTTTTTTTAATTTTGTATTGAAAGTAAACGTTTCACCTAAGAGTATTAGTGTACTTTTCATCACACTCATACAGTGCCTTATCTAAATTAATGCTTTATTGAAGTTATAAGTTTTCTGTTTTAAGGTCATTTTGATGATAATATGGCTATTTCCTTATTTTGGTTATTTCTTTTTTTTGAGCTATCCACTTTGGAACCTTAACTACTTACATAGATATGTGCACAAGAAGTTTAGTCAGCAATATAAGGCAACAATTGGAGCTGATTTTGTAACTAAAGAACTCCAGATTGATGACAGACTAGTCACTCTTCAAGTGGGTTTGTTTTCTTTCTCGGTAGTGTTATTGAATTCTAAATATATATTATGTGAAAATTGTGTGTATTTCAATTGTATGTCTGATTGGTAGATATGGGACACTGCCGGGCAAGAGAGATTCCAGAGTCTTGGTGTTGCCTTTTATAGAGGGGCCGATTGCTGTGTTCTAGTTTATGATGTGAATGTGATGAGGTCATTCGATACCCTTGACAATTGGCACGAGGAGTTTCTCAAGCAGGTCCTTCATTTTTTTATTTCTTCTAGATGATAGTTTCATTTGTTGTTTTCATGATCGCATCCATATTGGGTTCTGCTTGTAATATTTTCTTGATGTTATACTTTGTGGTTATTAGAAAAAGGCAGGACTCCATTTTGATTTTCTGGTAATATCCTTGGAAGCATATTGTTATGATTATGATTGTAGTTTGTATTCTAACATGGAAAATCCAGATTCTTTGCCTTAACATAGGGAAAGAAACACAGTTTTGAGACTTGCAATAGTTTACTTGCCATTTGCATTCTTCCATCATTTCATAACCTTTTATTTGTGGCACTTTCTCCCTGGATACAGTATTGCAAAATTCATCCCATGATTTGATTTTTCTCTCGTAATCTCGTTTTTTTTTGTATTACCTATCCCTATTGGATTTTTTACAAATAGACTTGTATTCTTATTGTGACACAGGCAAACCCTTCTGACCCGAGGAAGTTTCCGTTTATATTGCTTGGAAACAAGATAGATATTGATGGTGGGAATAGTCGAGTGGTAGGCAAGTTTAATTACAGATTTATGATTCCTCATCTCATGCATACATGACTAATTATGTTATATTCAGGTATCTGAAAAGAAAGCCAAGGATTGGTGTACTTCAAAAGGAAATATCCCCTACTTTGAGACATCTGCGAAAGAAGATTACAATGTGGATGCTGCATTCCTCTGCATTGCCAAGACTGCCCTAGCCAATGAACATGAGCAGGACATGTAAGTTTTGCTTTGGAAAGACATGAACTTGCTGCTTACTGTATGAATTTGTATGTTATCGTATGAATATAAGTCACGACTACTATCTAATTGAGTTTGGATGAATACATAATAACTATGCTTGAACTTGTTGAAAACTTTTTACATAGACAGTCCCAAAATCTGGATAAAAGAGGATGGCTGTGCTAGGCCTTCAAAAAGCCAAATTAAAACTTTGTTGAATATCTATGTCATGGATCAAACACTATATCAAAGTACTATTTTCATTCACTTATTAAGTTGTATTTATGACCGTATGAACTTGTAATGATAGAAGACATTGATGTTTCATCCTCACCTTTGAGGCAATGAAGATTCCATTTTGAACAATTAGTAGTTTATGAGGATGATTTATCTCTTTCTGATCTCCATAGTATTATTGATATGTTATGGAAATTCCTGAACTGCACCATTAGTAGTTTGTACAATTCTGTTTGTAAACTATTGGTGTTCTGACCTCTGAACTCCATTTTTTTTATTGGTATCTGAAATTGTTATGCCTTCCAAACATTAATGATTTGGACAATTCAGTATCTTATGTTTTGTGGGGAAGGAAGAAAAAAAAAGATATTGGTAGGTGTAAAACAGGAAAAAAGTCTCTTTTCTCTGTAAATTGATCTCTCATAATCCAGTTTTCCTGTTGTATATCATTTTTTCTCCATTGAGACAGATATGTATGATGGTGTGATTGTATACAATTTCATTGGTTTTGTGGAAAATATTTTTGTACTTAATAAGTTTCCTTCTTTCTTTTGGAGATCTTAAGATATTGATAAGTAGCTGCTAAACTAAGTTGCGAATTGTTTCAATTTCAATTATGCAGATATTTTCAAGGGATTCCTGAAGCTGTTACACCAGAGAATGAACAGAGGGGTGGATGTGCATGCTGAGATGAAAAAACATAATAATTTTACAATCTCCCCTTAATGTAGTGGCTCAAATTATTCAAATTCTTTTTGTTCAGATAGTGATTTTTGTTCCTTCTTGTACACTGTACTATGGTTCTCTGAGTAAATTGTGTTTGACTTTGACCACAAAGTGTATTATTGTAGTCCTTTTTCTGGGAATGAATGATCTTGAGTATTGCATCAGTACTAATTCTGGTACAATAAATGTAACAGAAGATAACAAAAGGATTAAAATAAAGACTGAATCAAATGAACAAAAATGAAAATGTTAACTACTAAAATAGTAGCATTTATTTATGTTCTTTAATTTTCTTTTCATATATATATATAGTTTTAATAAATACAATTTGTCACTGACACTGAGTTCTCTCAAATAAGGCACTGTACCTTCCAGGCTTCCACTTTATGCATGCCAAAGCAATGAATACACTAGGTGAAGGATAACAAGGAGAGTATAAATTAGAACTTGAAGCATACTTTTCTATCAAATGAATTCTATATTTATTTATCCAATATAATGAATTTTTTCCTATTTGTCAGCTATATAATGAAAATACATCTACCACACCACGTTTTTTTCCTTTTTCTTTTTGGCGTCTATAATCCATCAGGTTTTTCTTTTGGACATGATGATAATTGCATCACATTGAAATAAAGCACATTTTTTTCCAAGCACATGTTTATATATTAGAGAGTGAAAGTTATCCAATAAAAATATAAATTATTTTAGATATTAAATATTTTCTTTTTTATAATATAAATTTCATCCTTTTGCATCCTAAAAAAATTAAATTAAAATATAAATATGATCTTCATGTTTTTAATAAAACCTATATTTACCGAATAAATCCCATTTGGAAGTTCTAATATACATATATCATGGGAAAGTTTTCAAATATAACCATTGATTTTAATTTATATTTTAATTTTTTTAATTAAAATTAAATAATTAACGGTTACATAATACACGCCTGAAAACTTTCTTATATCATGTATGTAGGGGAAGTATAACGTGGCTTCCTTACGTCCCCATGTTTGTACTTATTAATATTCGCTTCTTCATTGTGACCCTTAACACTGAGCAATTGCCAATTAGAAGCTATGGCAGCAAACACTTGTTCACTCTCAACTGCTCTCAGAACTCTCTTCTCTCTCTTGGGTTCTTTCATGCTTGCCACACTTCTTTACGGTTTCTTCACCTTTGGTTCTCCTTTCCGCAAAGAAATTTACACACCGTAATAATTAATATAATCCCTCTCAATATCTTACTTTCATTTTGTTCCATGCAATTTACAATTTCTGACAATAATCTACTTATTGTCATTTGTCAATCTACTAACCATTTTGTGTCTTCTTTGCTAATTCATTATCAAACTTTTATTCTTGAATCTTGGCACTACTTTTCAGGTGGATGATAGCAACTTTGATTGATTTCTATATCAATGTTTTAGCTTTGGCTGTAAGTCAACTTAATCATTTGCCTTCACTTGAATTGCTTACTTTTTTTTTTAAAGATGTATTTGGTGATCAATGGAATAGCAATACCTGCTTGTGATTTCGATATTTATACATGAATTATGCTCAACAAAACATTGTCCAGTTATTAAGAGCTAGGGCTCACCTTTGTTCATTATATCAGGTCTGGGTTGTTTACAAAGAATCAAACTGGATCAGCTCAATTCTGTGGATAATTTTGCTAATCTGCCTTGGAAGGTACCACTTCCTGTTATGATTCAATCTTATATCTCAGCTATGACAATGGAACTTACTTTAGAAACACAATGATGTTTATGCGAATAAAAGTTCAAATTGATCATGAGTTTATGATCATTCTATGCAGTCTCTGAAGTACTAACTTATTCTCAATAAAATTTTTGTAATTTTGTATGTTCCAGCATTGCTACATGTGCCTATATTCTCTTGCAATTTCTGAAGCTTTCATCTCAAGAATCTTCACAGGATCCTATGTATTACGTTCTGATGCGGAATCCAAACAAGTATGTAAATTGAAGCATGTGCCTATAAGGCTATAATGGAATTACCCCATCTTGTATCTTGTTTTTGCTTCACATCTTCTTTTATTAGTTATTAATATGAGGTTTGACCAATTTGCTTGTTTTTTATTCCCACTATACTAATGTCATAGAAAGAAAAGATGGTTAGATTCTTGAGTTTGATTAACAATTTGTAAGTCTGTTTCATGTCAACGAAGCAAATAAAATATATGACACCTTTCAACTATTGATACTTATATATAAATGAATTTTACAGTGTAACTTGATCTTGTTATTTCCTTCTCACTAAATTTTATTATTCAAACTACTATTGCTTATTCAAATTTTGTAAACTATTGCTATCCTTTTGAAGTGTTCTTTCTGTAGAGATTGTAATTTCATCATGGTCTAGGATATTATATGATTTTATCTGATATCTTGAATTTTATCCTCTGTTCTCATATTGACTGTGAACTTTTATCATATAGGACTGTCACTGCCGCAGAACCCAAAAGGAAGCAATCTTCTGTTGTGACTCTAAGAGCCCTTTTTGGCATCTTGGGTGTTTTCATGGTTGGAACTATAGTGTACACTCTTGTCACTGATGGTTCTCCTTTCCGGATGGAGCTTTTAACTCCGTAAGTCTTTCATATTTGTTGCTATTATCATTATTATGGAAGTCATGATATCTTTTGACAATATAAGCATGGTTGAGCATAAGCATGTATTGCATATACGAAGCATACATATGTTGTATTCCACAAGAGTGTTGCACCTCGCTTTTCTTGTTCAGAAGAGTCACTGACATTCCACCTTCTGTGTGCTTTCTTGTACTTGATTCTTGACTGAATTGATCTATTCTGTCTATGTGTGAATAAATGAATGCTCGATCACAATTCTGAATCGTGTGACTTTCATGCTTAGCATAAACAACATAGATTTTGAAATGATAGTTTTTTACATTCATTATTTTCCTAAAGAATAGTGCTACGGAACCAATGTTAGGGAGCCAATAATTAAGTTATCATCTAAAATTTATGAGTTATTATCTGTAACTCATATACTAATGATTAAGTAATCATCCGTAACTCATATATAGTATATGTTAGCTCCCTATTGATCATAATGTGTTGGCTCCTTAGTCTTTTTCTTTCCTAAATTTCGTCTTCACAAGGCCAGAGCATACGCTTCCTGTGCCTGATGCAAGTGTATTTGCATGCTCAAATGACTAAATTATCTCTAAGATGCTGCTCTTACCTTTCTTTGTGATTGTCATATGTTCCAAAACATTTGCAGGTGGGTGGGAGTGACATTGATTGACTTCTATTTCAATGTTGTGGTTTTATCAGTAAGTTTGTATTTCCTCATGTCAGAGGCTAAATTATACAAAATCTAAATTTCTTGTCATTAACTTAAGGATTTGAGGAGGCTCTTGAAATTTTTGTTTTGTTTGTCCAAAAAGAGAGATCATAAAAACTTCTGTTAATATAAACAGTTTTACACGTTTTACCATAATAGGGAAATCTAAACTTTCATAAGCAAAGTTTTATTGGAGAGTGAGAGGCATACTCACACACATTTAAACTTAGTTGTTGTAAAAAAAATTATCGGTTGGTGGCCATTAAATGACTCTAGGATAATCGAAATTGAAATGTGTTTCAGCAGGATCACATAGTCTGGATTTAATAAGAAAGAAAAATTGAGTTTAGAATACACAGTTTTTCGTCAACATGATTATACTAATTATTCATACAAATATCAGGTTTGGATTGCCTACAAAGAATCTAGTTGGATTTCTGCAGCATTGTGGATAATTCTATTGATATGTTTGGGGAGGTTAGTTGTTTAGATTATCATTGTAGAGACTCCATGGTTGAAAACTAAGTAAACATCGTTATTTTTTTCAGCGCTGCTACTAGCGCCTACATTGTGTGGCAGCTGTTCCAGATCTCTAGCCAAGATCCTGCTTACCTTATTTTAGTGCGTCACGGTGACAGGCAAGTACATAGCACTGGTTTGCAATGATGTTTAAACAGTAACATTTGGGATTAATACTAGATACTATTGATAGTTTGCTTAGAACTTCAATAATTGCTCATGGTAGGGCAGAAAGCAAATATAAAGGGCTTCCTAATGAGGCAACATAGCACTAATGGTTATGACGAAATGCTACTGATAGAGCTCAATGGTGTCGTTTGATCCATGTAGTCGATCCCACCTTATGGGATAAGGCTTTGTTGTTGTTGCTATTACATATCTGACACTGGATTCAGCTACGTAAATACAAGGGAATCATATTGTCTCACCAAATGCTGGAGTAGCAGCTTTATGATCTAGTTATCCATGTAGTGTGATCATGTTAAAAAAAAAAAGGTAAATACTATACCATTGGATTTTACAAAATTGAATAGAACTACATTTATTTAGAAAAGCTTGTTTCTACTTGCTAATTCTCCTTTCAAAATGGATTGAAACTTTGGATTGTTCGGACCTACTATATATAGTGTTAGACCTCTAGTGGCGAGGTGCAAGCCTAAAAAATTGGCATATGAAAAAGACATACATATATTTAAGTCCATAGAAAAGACCGAATATGAAATTAACATGCCTTTAAGAAACTTCACTTAAACAGTACATAATGATTTCGGTTAATTAACAAACACATGATCAAAGACTTTAAGCTTAGTTAGATTGCAAAACAAGTAAAGGGATCATTCCTAATTTCCTATCCTTTATCCTCAATGGGGCCAAGTATTCAAAGACTATACAATGACAAATATAGATACCGATCAAACTCTTCTAAAATAAGGAAGTTGATAAAGTGAGAAACTAATCGTTGTCAAATTTTAATCTCAAAGGATGATTAGTATCAAGGAATGTGATTTGTCACTTCAAACCTTGGTCTCATTTCAATTTGAATATTATACTATTTTCAATTATTCTATCGAGATAATTATACCGACTTTATTTCATCTATCAATTCCAATGCAAATTTCAATTCCAAATCAATTTACTTTTTTATAAAGTAAGGTGCATGTTATGACGGAAAAGATAAATGATTAAAAGATGAAGATTTTATTTGATTAGTGGTTAAGATTTATCATGTAAAATATTTTATTTTTGTTTTTATTAAATTTTAAAGTAAAACTACACACTTTTTTCATTCTATGCACACAACTAACTCTTCATAGTAGAATTGTCCATAGAGTAATATGCATGATTTCTTGTTTAATATCTATGGTTGCGTTTGTTAGGTAGAACTTGACAGAACAAAATATTAGAACAGAGATATTGATGGACAGGACACTAAAAATTAGTGTGTATCTATTATGTTTGGCAACAATAGACATGACATTAAAATAAATCTATTGTTAAAATTAAATATAACATAAAATTACATTTTTAACCTTTTTAATAATTAAATAAAAAAATAATGAAAAAAAAAATTAGAAAAGCTAAAGGCAAAATCCATCCCCAACCCATTCCCAATTTCCCATCGTGATACCCTTCGCCAAGATTTTCCCACCTCGAGCAGGCAGCAGCCATTGAAGTTAAGCACACACAGATCTCATCACTTTCACTTCACTTTACCGTGCTGCCGTTACCCGCCGTTCGTCGCCGTGCTGACCTCTCCGGCGTCTGTCATCCCGTCACCGTCCTGGCGCTGTGCCTCTCCTGGTACTGCTTGAAATTTTGAGCATGTTGGGTTGCCATTCGGAGAATTGGTTTTGGTGGCCTTAATAGCCAGACCTCCATGTGGTCATCACTCATGAAAATGTTAGTTCACAGGTCACGGAATTATATGGTTTGAGAAGTGGCTGTGATGGAGGTGATATTGAAGGAGGTAGAGGCCACAAAACCTGGATAAGGAAAACTCAGGAGAGACCAGAATGGTTTTGTAAAGTGAATATGAATAGTAAAATTAATTAAACTTAGTTGTTACATATTATACTTATTTTCACTTACATCAGGTTGATTATATCGATGAAGAAGGAGAGAAGAAGAGGAGGAGGAGAAGAAGAGGGAGGGAAGAAGAAGAAAAGAAGAAAGGGGGTGGCGACGAAGAAATTAGGTTTCTGTAAAAGGAATATAAGAATGATAATGTTTGGAATAATGAAAAATATTAAAGGATAAAGATGAAAAAAATTTTTCATTAAAGAATTGTGTCCATGTGATAAATTCCGTGTCCTTCATGCTGAAGTGCACATAAAAATGAAAATTAGTGGGTTAGAGACACAATGTCTAGTATGTATGTTCATGCAACCAAACGCTAATTAATACACTAGTGTGACTGTCTGAGTTTGCAGTCTATGAAAATCAAACACAGCCTATGAGATAAGATAGTGGTTTTACAAGTTAGTCAAAGTATTAGAAAACAATGTCTGCAAATATAATCCTTTCCTTGAAGCACACTTGGGAAAAGAGATTATCATTCAACAAGATAATAAGCCATAATCTCAGTTCTAATATACAACTACTTTTCTTTCCTTTTTTTTTTTTGAGATTTATCATCCTCGATCGAACCTGCTTGCACATCCTATAGGTGATGGTTAGAAGAAGGATGTGAGAGACTAGAAGCATCGTGGAAGTAATTAACTGAAAAAACAAGCAATGCTTCAAAGCCTAAAATACAAAGAATTCTGCTGTACGTGGCAGAAAGGGACGAGTTTAAAAGATATTCAGTTGGTCCAATTCAATATTTCCAAAAACAACAACTACTTCAAGGAGAAAGGTATAAGTAAGCATCGGCAGCAACGTATATCAAGGAGACTAATCAAAATGCCAAGGCTTTATACTGGAGAATGATCAGCCCACGAAATGTGTCCTGATTTTCGAAACGACGATCAGCTCATTTTTAGTGCTCTTGAGCTCTCTCAACATTGATCACCCGGAAGTGGCTGAGATTGGCTGGCATAATTATCAACCAACCTGCCCATAACAAGGAAGTGGCTGATCTCTTTTTTTTTAGGACAGAGGCTGATTTCTTTAACAAGATGAACATTATCATGGTTTGCTTCCATTAGAGACCAAATCCATTAGCATTTTGAGTCCAAACAACTACACTGTCATTACCTGGTTAGCTGCCACATTTGGCCTTGTTCTCACCTTTATTCAAACATGGTTTGCTATCCACCCTAAAGCTTCTAAACATCATTATAAGACAACGTAAATAAATAAATAATATGTTATGGAGGATCTTTTGATTTCTGAATTTTTTTCACTTTGAGTGTTTGATTATCAACAAATCTATCACTCACATCACATGAGTACGTGAATAATAATTTGCATTTGAATCTTGCTTATTTTTGGATGATAAACTATCTAATTTCCTTGATTTTTTTTATTCTTTTATATTTTGATGCATCTTGATTTTTTTTTAACCAATAATGTTAGGGAGCCAAAAAATTAAGAGATAAAATCCAAAAAATAATGGTATTTTTAACTTTTTTTTGTTACTATTGGTTACCAAAAGTGTTGATTTTTTTCTTCTTCTTGAACTCTTCTTGTCGGTCGTTGGTCATCAATTCATTGATTACCCGGAGTCCGAAAATTGGGTTAGGGTTTCATCCTTTGCCTCCTATGCACTCCATACAACATGAGCTCCCTATACTCTTTCTTAAAGATTTTGGCAAATATATAATTTATGAACAATGCTATGGAACAAATGATAGGAAGCTATTAGGACTTAATAATTAAGTTTATCATTCAAAATTTATATGGGTTATCATTCGTAACTTTCGTAATATGTATTGACTCTTTATTGGTTGGCCCCCTAGTCTTTTTTATAATTTATTTTAAAAAAATTAAATAGTATAATTTGTCACATGTTACAATCTTACATACCAGTCCAATAAGGGAAAAACAAAAGCAAATCTTATCTTATTAATAAGAATACAATCATAAATAAATCTAATTTGATTTTAACTCTCTAACATTATATAAATATCACTTTTAATAGGTAACTTATCATTCTAATTCTAATACTTATTATACCTTAGAGCTCTGAACTGACTTGATCGTGCGAATCTTATGCATATACTTTCAATTATTGCTTGAGTAGGATGTCTTTCTAAGAATAGAGGAACCACAATGATACCTCATCTATTCTATCATTTTTTGAATAATTTTTTTTTGGGATAATTTTATGAACGAGGCCTATCATTTATATTTCTAGAAAATAAAATTATAAAATATTATTACAAATTAAAAAATAAATTAGAACTTGTTGTATACATGTTTAAGGAAATAAATGGATCATTTAATCAATTTATAAGGACAACAGTTTATAGAACATTCCAAACAAAACATTACGCCATCTTTAATTCAATACCTCATTCAAGGAACCAATGGAAGGCTTACAACTCACAACGTAGAATTCCCCAAAAGGAAGAAACGGCCGAAGGCGACCTCCCAACACGTGTCACCCACTAACAAGTAACAAATCACGAATTAGTGTTTTCTGTCCAAAAAAAAAAAAAATCAAGAATTAGTCTTAAATTTTTATTTAAATTAAAAAATTATACCATTTACGCAGACAATAATTCTTTTCCATATCTTATTCATTTATTATTTCAAACACAGTATTAAATAAGTCTAAAAGAAAAACACAGTATTAATTAATTATATTATTATCTTAAAACATCTACCTAAAAAACTCAAAATTGAATCTTAAAACAATAAAAGGTTTGTTTCTAAAATCTTCATCGTTTTTATTATTCTTTTCTTATTTTCATACACATCTATATAATTATTTTGAAATATAAACACATATTCTTCATAAATTTTTTCATACAAAACAAAGTAAACATTTTTTATACATTATTAAAAGGTGAAAAGAAACCTATACCGAGAGAGAGAGATCCATCCAGAAAAAGAAACAGAAAAAACCGCGACTAACGGCAACACGCGGGAGCCCTTATTTATTTATTTTTTAAAATGCCACGTCATCATTCTCGAAACACGAAACCTAGAACGAAACGAGAGCGTTTTCACTTTTCACGCGCTCACACATATAAAAGCCCCACGCTTCGTTCCGTTTTTCTTCTTTCTCTCTAACCCTCTGTTTCTGTATTCCTCAGAAGCACAACTAAGAAAAAAAATAAAAATAAAAAAATAAAAAAAAGGAAAAAAATTATAATTAATATTTCGAAATCATAAAATAGGATTTCCTTAATTATTTTTGTTTGTTCTTTGCATTTACTGCAGAAAACACAATCACTGTTGTTGCTGCCACTCCTCGCCCTCACTCTCTCAATCTTTTTCCGGTTTTTCTTTTTTTCCTGATTGATTTCGCCGGAAGAAGGTAATGGCGGCAGCGGCAGCGATTTCTGCACCGGTGGCTCAGTCAACGGCGGCTCCGGCGGCGGCATTGGGCGTAGGGCCATTCTCGAATGCATCCCTGTACGTAGGGGATCTGGAGGCGAACGTGAACGAGGCGCAGCTTTATGATCTGTTCAGTCAGATTGCTCCGGTTGTCTCGATTAGGGTTTGCAGGGATCTTACGAAGCGATACTCTCTCGGTTACGCTTATGTCAACTATTCCAGTTATGAACATGGTTCGCGTTCTCTTCAATGCTTCTTTCGTGTTTTCGTTTATTTTTTCTTTGTTTGTGGAATTGCATTTAGATTGATTTCAGTTTATTTGATCTTCGTTGATATTTTGCTATTGATGGTTTGTTTTGCGTATATAATGTTTCATCGTATTTCCTTTTTCTATATATAAATTAGTATAGAGAGGTCATTCGCTATTATTATTATTTTAGTTTCAAAATCATTCTTTTTACGAGAGTCCATTGAAATTTACGATATTTTAGTGAATTTCTTATATAGTTGAGTAGTAGTAGGGGAGGTGGTAATGTTGGTGGACAGATGTTTGATTTCTTTTCTTGGTTTTACTTTAGTGCATATACATGATATTTTGAAGATAAGCCTGTAATTAATGAAAGTTTATCGTTATATTAATTAATTAATTAACTCTGCCTTGAGTTAGAAAACCGCACAACAGTTATAGGCTTATTATCCTCTAGTTGCTTCTGATTATATTACTTATATTGTAGCTGCAAATGCTATGGAGCTTCTGAACTTCACCCATTTGAATGGGAAACCCATTAGAATTATGTTTTCCCAAAGCATTCGGAAAAGCGGATATGCCAATGTGTTCATCAAGAATCTTGACACTGCAATCGACAACAAGGCATTACATGACACATTTGTTGCTTTTGGAACTGTGCTTTCTTGCAAGGTTGCACTTGATAGCAATGGCAATTCAAAGGGCTATGGTTTTGTACAATTTGAAAAAGAAGAAGCTGCTCAGAATGCCATCAAACAGTTGAATGGCATGCTGATAAATGATAAACAGGTTTTTGTGGGACTCTTTGTTAGGCGCCAGGAAAGGGCTCGAACAAATGAATCACCAAAGTTCACTAATGTGTATGTGAAAAATTTGCATGAAACACAAACGGATGATGAGTTGAAGCAACTATTTAGCCCATATGGTACAATAACTAGTGCAACAGTTATGAAAGATATGAATGGGAAGTCTAGATGTTTTGGTTTTGTTAATTTCCAGAGTCCAGATTCAGCAGCTGTTGCACTTGAGAAGTTAAATGGAACTACAATCAACGATGACAGGGTTTTATTTGTAGGCAGAGCTCAGAGGAAAGCTGAAAGAGAGGCCGAGTTGAAAGCCAAATTTGAACAGGAAAGGTTTAGTAGATATGAGAAGTTACAAGGTGCGAACTTGTACTTGAAAAATCTTGATGACAGCATCAATGATGAGAGGTTGAAGGATCTGTTTTCTGAATTTGGAACAATTACATCTTGCAAGGTACATAACACTTTGTGAGTGTATATTGTATTATTATTATTTGAATGAGTGGCCAAATAAATTTCTTTTAATCAGGTGATGCTTGATCCACACGGGCATAGTAGGGGGTCTGGTTTTGTTGCCTTTTCTACTCCTGAGGAAGCAAGTAAAGCTGTAAGTCATTAATTTACTGTGTGGCTGACTACTCTATTTCTTTATTTAATGGATGTTTGAACTTTGAATTGTCTTCTGTTCAGTTGAATGAAATGAATGGAAAGTTGGTTGGGCGGAAGCCTCTGTATGTTGCTGTTGCCCAGCGCAAAGATGAGAGGAAGGCTCGTCTACAGGTGTTGCTCTT
>JASCZI010030210.1:352206-362776 GCA_036250425.1 Stylosanthes scabra
GGACAGGGGTATGAAGAAAACAGATGGGCAACCTAGTATGGTGGACATGCTAACTCAGTTGAAGGAGGTGAGGTTGTTCGCAGTGTACACAATTGGCTACGTTGGCTTTTTATAATGTGTTACGTTTGGGTCCTATATATTATTTGCTTTTTTTTTTACTTTTATTTTTCTTATATTTGTAACCATTTTTTTCTTCAGTTACGACAACAAAACGTAGAAACTCAAGGATTGGTTAGGGCGCAGACAGATCAAATTGAGCAGCTGACTTCGATCGTAGTGACGCAGGGAAAATTACTCAATTCTATTTTGAGAGGGGAGGTTAAGTTTCCTTCCATGGAGAAGTTCGGGCAAGGCTTCCACCAATCGCCAAAGAAAGGGTTTCATCACAGCAAAACAAGGGAAACCAAGATTATGAGTACTAGATCTAGTGGAACAAAGGGTAAGGTTGATGTGGAACCTATCTGTCAAAGAACACGCTCGAAGGGTAAGGTGCATACAGGGTTCCATAATGAAGATTACATCAAACATCCTCCAGCAATGAGAACTTAGCCTGTCCACTCGATTCAGTCTTGTCTAGGAATATTGAGAACTTAGCCTGGTAATTTGTCCTCGTTTCAGCTTTGTGCGTCCTAACCCTATCCACTCGATTGTAGTACTTTACCTCTCTTAAACTTTCTCTGTTGCAAAAGAATCTCCGACTAGTAACATTGCCAAATTCGTCCCTCTTGCAGTCGCCCTTTCTTACACCAAATCCATGGTACTTCCCAAACTCCTTGTAGAACTCATAAGCTTCATTATCATTTGTGAATACCCTTTTGAAAATTTCCTCCCACATCATTTCTTCCGCAACCCCGTCTTAACCTGACTCTCTTTCTCTGGAAGCACCACCAATTGATTCAGCCCCGTTGTCCTTCACATCTTCCCCTACATTCACGTTCTGAGAACCAAACTCCCCAATAGACTCCACCACGCCCATCTACGACTTAAACAAAAAAATCAGCACACGCTAAATAATGAAAAGAAGAGAAAAACACAACTTCAATTAACACAACTTCAATGCTACAAAAAAGGGAGCAGCACAACACAATAGATCAGGCCATCAGCATTAAAAAAAAAAAAAAAGAGAATTAATAGCCATTATAATAAAATTGAAGCAGCAGCATAAAAAAACTGTAATGTTTAAACACATTAAGTCCCACAAAAAAAGAACACATACAATGAATTATAGCAGCAGCGACAACATAAAATAATTGAAGCAGCATAAAATGATTAGCAAAAAATATGAAAGCAACATAAATTAATTTACAACATTATAAACAATTTGAAGCAACCTAAATTGATCAGCACAAATAATTGAAGGAGCATGAACTAATCTACAGCAACGTAAAAAAATCATATAAAGAACTGAAACGGCAAAAATCTCATATGAGTAACTATTATAAGTAAATTGAAGTATCATCATAAGAAAATAAAGTTTAAACACATCCACTTTACACCAACAACAACAACATAACATAATTGAAGCATAAAAAATTTGATCAGAACAAAAAAATATTGAAGTCGCATAAATTGATCAGCGCAGCAACATAAAAAAATTTCATATACAAAAACTGAAGCAACATGAATTGAATAGCACAACAGCATAAAAAAGTTTTCTATACAAACAAATTGAAGAAGCATAGCACAACCGATCAGGTTAGCAGCATAAAAAACGTAAAGAATGAATAACTAACTATTATAAGTAAATTGAAGTAGTATCATAAAAAAATTCTATAAAATTTAAATACATCCACTTTACAGAAGCAACATCAACATAACATAATTGAAGCATCATAAATTGATCAGTACCCTAAATTTGAAGCAGCAAAGATTGAACAGCACAAAAAAAAAATCAAAGCAGCATAAAACACATTAAGTAACATAGATTAGGCAGCACAAATTGATCAACACAACAACATTAAAAAAATTATATACAAACAAAGTGAAGTAGCACAGTACAACAGAGCAGGCGAGCAACATTAAAAAAATATAATGAATGAATAACCATTATAATAAAATTGAAGTAACAACAAAAAAAAATCCATAAAGTTAAAACACATTAATCACAAAAAAAAAAAAAACACATTTACTGATTTATAAAATTAAAAACAACAACATAAAATAATTGAAAGAGCATAAATTGATCGGCGCTAAAAAAAAAAACTAAAAATAGAAGCAGCATAAATTGGTTTATCGAAGCATAAAAAAATTGAAGAAACATAAATAAATCAGCATAGCAACATAAGAAAAAAATTTTATAAAGAAATGAGGCAACACAAAATTATAAGCACTGCATCATAAAAAAAAAAAATTCTATACAAACAAATTGAAGCACAGAACATTACTCAGGCTGACAACATAAAAGAAAAATAACAAATAATTAACTAGAAAAGTAAAAAACTCACCTAAGACACTAGCGCCAAAGCAAACGACAATGGCGGCGTGGAGGGGCCAAGACTGAGGCTGACCGGCGCAGTAAAATGAAAGAAGATGAACAAGACGCAATGGGCAGAAGACTTAATGAGAGTTAGAGTGAGTGTGAGATGTAAAGAGGAATTGGTGGGAGGGGGGGAATCGGTTGAGTTTGCTAAAATAAAAAATTAAAAGGGGTATTAGTGTGAGAAACAGAGAAGGAGTGGCGTTGAAGAGAGGGAGTGGCGTCGAAGAAGAACTGAAGAAGATGTTAGGTTTTTCAATTTCATAAATTATTTATCTTATTAGATTATAGTATTACACTATTTTTTTTGGGATCTTTCTTGCTGGGTGAAATTTATTTTTTTAATATGGGATGACTTATTTTTTTTTATTCATAGAATGACTTTGGCCCACTAACGTGTTTTTATTCATTGCAGCCCAAACCAAAAGATTGAAGAGAAATAAAGATTATTGTGCATTATTATACATTAAATCACTTTGGATATCACCATTTAAAATTTGACAAGTATAATCATCATTACATACTTATTAATTTGGTAAGCATCATAGAATGACCCATAATAATATACATGAAAATAATGAATTTATTTGGTTTATTAGGCTGAGGTAGAGAGAGGTGAAACCACAAACTCCATAGTGTCATACATGAATGAGAATAATGGGAAATGTGAAGAGCATGAAGCACGAGAAAAACTGAAAGAACTGATCGAGAAAGAGTGAAAGAAGATGAATGGAGAGTGTACAAGAGTAACACTGCTGCCAGCAGCTTTCAAAGAAATAGCTATCAACATGGCTCGAGTTTATGATGATGCCTTGGGCATAATTCAGCACGCAACAGAATCAACCTCTTACTCCTTTAATCCATTTCAATGACCTAATTAATTAATTGGGTTAATGTTCAAATTGATGCCCGAAAGATATGGCATTCTTTAAATTGGTCCCAAAAGATTTTGTTAGTCATGTTAGTTCTTGAAAGATGTAATTCTTAGTCAAATTGATCATTCTACTGATTAAATAACATGTGTTACAAAATGATTGGTTGATGGATGACATCTCATCCAATTATTTTATGCCACGTGGTATTTGAAGATGACGTGTCATCATCTGATTGGTAGAAGGATCAATTTGATTGAAGATTATATTTTTCAGGAACTAATATGACTAAAAATTTTTTTCAAAGACCAATTTGAATAATGCGATATCTTTCAAGGATCAATTTAAACATTATCTCTTAATTAATTATTGCAATGTCAGCAATTTTGCATATACATATTATGTATATCCCCAGTAATTGTTAATTACTAGTTCTCTTCATCAATTAACGTCTTAAAGCATTATTAGTGCTTGCCGAATGATGTATATATTAGCGGGGCATTATTCCTCTACTATATATCCATTTTCACTAGCTAAAGCCCAATTTGACACACGTAGCTCAAGGTTTATAAGATGTATATATAGATATAGAGGTTGAAAACCCTATTAGCGAGTGAGAGTTTGTCATGTCTATTAAATGAAATTTAAATTTACGACGAATTAATTTTTAATTTATTGAATTGGAAGATGCTATAGACAATAAAAAAAATCTGTATATAGTTTATATTAAACTATTTATGAATAAGTTAAAATTGCTACTCCAACAAATAAGAATAAGAAGTTTGTGTTAACAAAAACAATATTATATGACTAAACACATGGCTGGCTTCTCATATTTACCGTTATGGGCCATACATAATTAAATAGATAAGAAATAAATTTAGGGTAGCATTAGTTTTACACTCATTTTATCTAATCAAATCATTGATGTTAAATAATATTAAATATCATAAAAAATAACATAGAAAAAATTTTTTATTCAACATCAAAACAATATTTTATTTTGTCACATAATAAATGATTATTTAGATTTAGTTGGACAAAATAAATATTGACCTATAATTATTCATAAATTTAATTCTTTGTATACGTGGATAAGGAAAAGAAGTTTTGTATGCATATTGTACATACAATTATAATTAGAGTTTTTTTATAATTAATTATTATCCCATTCAAAATTTTTAATATATGCTTTTAAAATAGTCTTCTCAAAAAATTAATGAGTAAATTATGACGTAAAAACTTTTTTAACATTAAAATTCCAATGTAAAATAATCATGTTAATATGTTGACCAAGAATTAAATTTATAATTAACATAAAATATATCAATAATACTACATGTATTATTATATACTCTATATGTTTTATTTATAATACAAAAAATATAAATATTAACACATAAAAATTTATAAAACACATAAATATAATATTCAATAATATTCAATATGCACATAAATAATATATCTTTCAACTAGGCAAGGACCCCACCGCCACATCATGAATGGCTACTTTTTCGCTGTGAGCCAGCCAGTTAGTGCGAGAGAGAAAGAGAAGCCCAATAATACACACACTAGTGAGTAGTGAGTACTGACAACACAACGAAACACAGCTCGATTACTGTGCCATTAGCCTAACGCCCCATCACTCCCACTCACTCACTCACTCACTCACTTTCCCTCCCGCAAACCCTAAACTCCTCCGCTCTCTCTCTCTAAAACATGTCGAGCGCCGATCCCGAACACCGGGAAGAGGAGGAAGCACCCGCCGCAGGCGATGACGAAGACACCGGAGCTCAGGTCGCTCCCATCGTCAAGCTCGAGGAGGTTGCTGTCACAACCGGCGAAGAGGATGAAGATGCCATCCTCGATCTGTAATAACTCACTCTTTTTTAGTCTTCTTCGATCATTGTTCAATAAATCTGTGCTTTTAATTCTATTACTCTTTTCCAATTGATTGTAGGAAATCGAAGCTTTACCGATTCGACAAGGACGGGAATCAGTGGAAGGAGCGAGGCGCAGGTACCGTCAAGTTTCTCAAACACAAGGTTACTGGCAAGGTTAGGCTTCTCATGAGGCAATCCAAAACCCTCAAGATCTGCGCCAATCATCTCAGTATGTCATTCCTTTCCTATGCATCTTCATTCCATTGCTTTCATTTTATTTGATCTTTTTGTTTTTACATTTCTCTTTTTAGGTTTTCAGTTTTCCCCCCTTTTTCTGGTGGTCATTTTTTCCTTCTGATTGTTGCAGTTTTACCTACCATGTCCGTGCAAGAGCATGCTGGGAATGATAAATCTTGCGTCTGGCATGCTAGGGACTATGCTGACGGTGAACTCAAGGATGAGCTCTTCTGCATTCGGTTCCCTTCGGTTGAAAGTGAGCATGCCTCTTTTTGGATAATCTTGCTTAGATGTTTTTGATGCATTTTATAGTTGATCAGATTCATGTGTGATTGTGTTTGACAAAGTCTCTCTCCACTTGGCTGCTATTCATGAATGTACTGATTTCTGTTTTATAGTTGATCCGTGACGTTCATCTTGTGCTTTGGTACATTCAATCAGTAGTCATGCTCTTTTTTAACTTCAAGCTAACCAAGCACAACGTGCTCTGTTCTGAACTCAGTGTTCTTTGATACTCTGTGCGTCTTTTCCTAGGTTAATTGATGCATGTTTGCCAAATCACTTGCATTAAAAATCTTCTTATGAATTCAGAGTGAATTGAGTAGTTTGAACCGGAGTCTGTTTTCACATTTCATGTGAACTTTTAAGTATTATAGTTGGTTAGGGCCTTAGGGGTCATTTCTTACTTAACTGTATTGGCGATGTGTTTTGTTTGCAACAGTTATTAGAGAGAGATTTACTGTTTTTTGACAGCTTCTTTATGCATTTTACTGCAAGTTCAACAAATAAACACAACATTAAATCATTAAACACCAAAAAGCATTAGACTTTGAATTCCAACTATGGCATAGCCACATACTAAAAACCCAAAAGAAACCTCAAAGACGTTGTCTCATCATGTTTTGAAGTCGACATAGCGCATATTTAAATTGAAAATTGAAATAAAGGATGGAAGAAGAGATGCTTCTTCCTTGAGTAGCAGAGAGAACAACAGAGCGAAGAGAGGAGGAGGAAGAGTTGGAGGGCCATCTGTTGTTGACTCATGGTGGTGATTCTGATGGTGGTTCTTCCAGCAGCAAAGGGGGAGAACAACAGAGAGAGAAGAGGCTGAAATTGGGATATGAGAATGTGACCTTTCTAATGTTAGCTTTTAGAGTTTTCTAAATGACAAAACAACCCTTAAATGCAAAAAAAATGTTCCACCTAGCCCTGCCATTGCGACCATTCACGTTGGAGACAGGCATGGCCGCAATTTTAAAACACTGGTTGGAAGTTCTTTTGATTGTTGATATGACAAGGTTATAATTGCCTGCCATGCATGATGTTATTATTTTTATTTCCACAAAAAAGGTTTGAACATTAACTTGTACTTGGTTAAATTTAAGTTACACGGCACTCATGCCTTTTCCAAATTCAGCTTTATACTGCTGGACATAAAGCTTAATGTTGTCTCACCATACTTTTTCTGCGTATATTTACTTTTGCTTTGTCTTTGAATTAGATTGCAAAAGCTTCATGGAAACATTCCAAGAAGTTGCCGAGTCCCAGAAGAAAGAGGAAGGAGAAGAAGGATCCGCAGCAGCTGGTCTTCTTGAGAAATTGAGTGTTGAAGAGAAGACAGATGCTGAGAAGAAAGATGAGAAGTCTGAGGGAAAAACAGAGGATAAAGAATCCACAAAACAGGAAACTGAGGCAGATGCAGAGAAGAAAGCTGAAGAGCCTGCTTCATCAGCTTGAGTATTATTCATTCATATTTCACACCACATGGTTAATATGACAAGGTTAAGTGGTTGTTCTTGCCATCACATATTGGGATGGTTTCATACTCATTAGTCATGGAATTGTGTCAGCGCCATGCAATTAATTGAGGTGTTTGTGTCCTCCTTTGAGTCTTTTTGTCAGCAAGCTTAAGTTAGGGTTGGGTTTGAATTCTGAGGCTTGTGCATTCTGGGTCTGGGGGTTTTGAGTGTTTCTTTCATTCCACATATGTATTCAAGTAATATGGGTTATCTTGGTCATGGTCCGCACTCTACAGGGAGCATTCAAGGAACAATCAAAGTTATAAACAAAGGTTTTGGATACAAATTGCTTGTTTCAAAAGATTTTAAAGCCAGAGCTACAACTTAATTTTGCCTATAGTTGCTACTTATCTTTTCAATAACATTAAGCATTAAAACTTTGTCGGTTGTTGTTTCCTTATATTGGTGAGTTGTTCCTAGCAAGCATTGTGGTAAGACAAAATAGCATTTTTCCAATATAATTCATGAGTATCATTCATTCATTCTAATTTGTTTCAAATATTCAAATATATTTTTTTCTAAACAATTGTGCTTGACGCATGATTTTATTATAATGTAAAAAAATAAAGTTTACGTACAATAGTACAAAATGGCTAGGCTACAAAGCAGGGCAAAAAAAATTGAGGTTAAAAAAAAGATGTATGTTTTTTGCTATCAAGAGAAGAGAAAGTGAAGGGTTAAAAAAGAATGGAGCCCCTCTGATCCCTTGCACCACATACTTTATGGCTTGTGCTCTTGATGTAAAGAATTCATGAGAAGTCACAACAATGACTTCATCCAAAGCTTTTTTCACTGGATGCTCTTGATGGTTTCCTTCCAAAATGGCATGCCCCTCTTGGAACTCAGTGATCCATGCACTGTCAACTTCTCTCAGTTGAGCTTCTCTTGGTGAATCATCTCATGCCTCTCTTGTGAAACTATTATTTTTCAAACTTGAACCATTTCCAGTTCGCATAAAGCGATTCGTTTTCAAAAGGCAGGGGTTCGGCTGCAGGGGGCTCTAACCGTTGACTGATAGGAACACTTGGTAGCTTTTGCTTGTATTTCCTCGCCATCATATCAGCCTCCTTATATACTCTCTTTTTATTTTATGACCAATAAGCAAATAAATAGAAGCATGAATAAACATCAATCCAACTTAGACAATAAATCAACTTTAATACAGAAGCAAATAAATAAGTACCTCTTTATCTGATAGAAAAATGCCAGGTTCACTTTCAAGTTCTGCAATGCTGCATTGCAAAAAAAAAAAAATAATGTCCTTAATTTCTTATATATGCTAATCTGTTGTTTTGCATTGTGAGCAGTTTCATGTTTGCAGGGTGGCTAGAAAGTGCAGGATAACAACTAAATGCCCCCAAAATTTGCAGAAAGTATTTGAGTCAGCAATTCTTTACCTCACAGAAATTTTTCCAGGAAACATTGACTTCACTACTAGAACTCTAACGTGCTCGTCAACAGAAAGTACATCACCGACAGAAGTAACTTCAGCTTGACTGATATTTGAAATGTGCAGCAACCCACTGAAAGATTGCCCAAGGAAGTACATTTTAAAATGTTAGGCCATTCATATAAAGAGGACTTCCCCAATTCAACATTAAGATGCACTAATGAAGAAAGTTGTGCAGTAACAAGGACTGATAAACTTTGTAAATTTCATTTTCTGAGAATCAAAGTTCAATCCAACATGATCTAATACCTGTGAATCAATTTCACTACCAAATATCCATGGTTCAAAACAGGGCTAAAGTATGCTACAGTTGGTCTAGATAGAGCAATGCATACAATCAAGCAACCAATCGTAACATAATGTGTTCGAATTTCAAAGGTATCCTTCAGATAAAGTATGCTTTATTTTGTTGCAATGGCTATTATCATATTTTGTAAATGTAATGAAAGTTTAAATTTGTAAAATGGAAAAAATGCACTCAAGCTTTAAGTCTTTAACTGACCTTCTGTTACTTTCTCCTATTTGAACTTGTGCTCCAAAGGGATAGATCTTTTTCACAGTCCCATTAACAAGTGTTCCTTCTTGAAGATATAACTTTTCCTGTAACATCACATTACATAGCAGGAATTTCAGGACACAAATACAAAAAAGCAAAGCTCACACACACCCTGCAGCAAGAAAGAAGAATAGAAACAAAGATAGATCTGAATACTGACCCAAGCTGCCTTCTCACTAAGTAATAAATTGTTCTTGGATTCATCTATTCGAGTGATTTGTACATAAAATCGGTGTCCCACCTACATCATTATTAATCAAATAGCTGTAAGAAGTAAGACAAAATAAAGAATAATAATACTGGAAATGTGGAAAACAGTAGCATCAAATGCATTAGAAAAGTTTAAAAGTACAAGAAAGTAAACACATTTAGGGGTTGCAGATTCTCAGGTAATCTGCTGAACCCACCTCAAATGAGAAAGATGATTTATTTTCCTGACCAAGAAGAAAGTTCCAGGGATGTAACTCACATTTTCTTTCAATTCGGTAAAGCTATTTACTCTTTTCACAAGCTCAGCCTTCGGAATGAAGGCTCGCAAACCCTGCACAACAATATTCAAGGAGTAAACATCTATCAAACCGCTACATGGACATAGCTATCACGGTCAACGGCACGAACCTCAATCCTTGTTAGCAGGCCCCCAGTATTCCATTCTGTGATTCTAACCTCTATAGGTTCATTGAGCTGTTTTATCTGCCCAAAACATTGACAATGAAATATTTAAATCTCAGCATGAGAACAATACATCATTCAAAACTTTCCAAGGTTTAAATTTGCTAAAAGAAAATGAAAATTCCATTCATTAAATCATAGCCATAAATTTTGCCAATTATTTCCTTACTGACTATAATCTCAATATAAATGATTTATCATTTGCCTCCTATTCATATAAATAATCAAATCTTCAAGCAAAGTAGTCATGAGAACCTTTGAAGCCAACTAACATAATCTACACACTGGACATGGAAAAGAAGAATGAGAGAAAGAGAAAAACCTGCCTAACTCGATGCCAAGCTATGCGGCGAAAGAGCCTTCGGTTCGAAAGCAATGGCCTACCACTAAGTGTTCTACCTAAAACCTCAGCAAACAGAATGGTTCCAGTCTCCACAACAGGCCTTCCAGGCAATGGAACAAGTCCACTCATTGCATCATCATTCTTCACAACTCCAATCTTCCCATTTACCATAAAATCCTCAGCATCCTTTTCCACATCACATAACAAGTTCTCCATTTCTTTGCTATACAATGGAAGCACTTCCTTTGTCAACATAGTACCAAGCAAATCTGCACCAATGTT
>JASCZI010030210.1:362786-385265 GCA_036250425.1 Stylosanthes scabra
CACAAAATCCCCAGGTTTTGGGTCATAGTACTCAATATTCAACTTCTTATCTTCTTCTTCTTCTTTCTCACCACCAAAATCATCCTTTTCCTCAGAAACTTCCAATCCCACAAAATCATCTTCTTCATCACCCTCATCACCTCCTTTGAAAAACTTCAAAAACGGAGCCAATGCTTCCTCCTTGGAAGGCATCTCTTGCTCCTCCTCCTCCTCCTTCTCCATTTCATCATCAGAAGAAAAAGACTCCTCTGTGACAGGCAAAGGAGAAGGCTTGTTCAGCAACTCAAGCCTTTCAAGCTCTTGGGCTCCATCATCATCAACAGCCTCTGGGGACACATCACTGGAGAAGCTATTAAAGTCTCCATTTTTGGAGCAAAATGTGAACTGGGCAGGGCCCAAAATTGAAGCTTTGTTAGAAACAACGGAGGCATGAGACTTAGAAAGCACTATAGTATTGGCAAAAGAACCTGACTTTGGTGGCGTTGGGAATGGTTGCTTTGCGAAGTTGTTGGTGTTCTTGTTGAAGGTGAAAAGAGTGATATCGTTGAATGGAATTGAAGAAGAGAAGGGCTTGGAAGGATGAAGAAACAAGAGCATCTTCTTCCACCGTTAGTTTTAGTTTCAGACAGGCATAGCAAAAGCCGATTTTTATTCGTGTTATCCATTTGAGGTTTCTCGTCTCTGCCTCTTTGTTTTTGTGTTCTCTCATTTTTATTTTTATTTTTATTTTTAACCCTTTTTAGTTAAATTATAAAATTTAACCTTATGGTTTATAGATGATGTCTTTCTTAGTTTTAAGGGTGATATTTTCAAATAAAATAAGTTTGTGTTAATATTTTAATTAAACGTAAACATTTGTACACAAAAATAAAAAATAAATCTATGAGTCTAATTTTGATGTATTTATAATATAAAATGTTTATAATATAAAATATTTATACAGTTATTTAATTATATTTATTATTTAGATAATCATTCATATTATTAATGTAAAATTTAATTATTTTTCTTTTTCTAAACTTAATGTTTTTACTGACATAATACTATATAATTAAATATATATACATGTAAAATTATTTTATATTATCAATATATAAAATTAAATTTATAAGGTGACAAGATTTTTAATTCAATCTACCGCATCTCTTTTTTTCCTTTTTGGGTAAGGATATCTACTATGTGATGAGTAAAGAAACACACAAACTCACACTGCATGGCTGAAAATAAAATAAAATGTGATATTATATAAAAATGTAACAGAAGTTAATGGAGTTTTAGGAAAGGAGTGGAGAGGGAGGAGTGAAGGAGTTGGAGCCCATAGTTAAGGTCTTAAATTTTTTATTTTTGGTATATTATAGTCTTAATTTTGGTCAAGGGGACATTAAAATCTTAAGGATCTTATTGGGCCAAAGTCTCTAAATATTCTCCCAAAACTAGTGAGATGCTAAATAATTGGGCCACAAATTATATGGAATATTGGGCCTGAAAACTTTTTTTGGTGATATTGGGCCTGAAACTTACTATAATCTCTAATATAGATACAAGCATGAGCCTTGACAAAAAAAAAAAAAAAAAAACTATGAAAATTTATTTAGAACTGAATCAGATGACGTAGTATCCTCAAAACTCAATCATTTTCCATCACAACTCACAAGAACAAATAAACCCCTTGATTGGTGCTAAAATAATTGAAACCGTTGACTTTCTCACATGGTAATGTCTATGATGAGTTTTGTGATCTATGATCTCAAAATTAAGCTCTGCATCTTTGTGACACTTGGTATGAATTTACACATACTAGTACTATATTAATTGGTTTAATTTATAGAAAGGAAACATATCTAGCTAGATCATAATATTTTAAAACCGATGCCAATGTGGAGCCGTATCCAAACACGAATAAACTTTATCATAACCTTTTTTTAATATTTCAAATTTTTTTTAAAAAATCATCAATAGTTTTTAGTAGCTATGACTTGTGCCATTTGTCAATGCCTTTCCCTGATACTTTTCTTTTGTGGATATTCAATGTAACATTTGTTGTAATGTTCGGGAATAATAGAGTTTAACAAAATAATCCTTTTGTTTTCTTGTACCACTAAATATTATATTATTATTGGTTCATCGTGAGATAGAAAATGCAAACTCAATCAAGATCAAAATATTATTACTGTATGCTTTCAGATGAAATTGTAAAATATAAATAAACTAAAAAGATTGCATCACGTATAAATAATGTATGAATTATTAATGTATATAAGGGTGGAGGTGTGTTGGTTAATCATTTAATTTAATCTAAATTGTTACCATCAACATCAAGTGATCCTTATCTGTGCACCAAAGTCAAGGACTTGATTTCCATTTATTTTTAGCGGCACTCGCATATTATTATTATTATTATTATTATTATTATTATTATTATTATTATTATTATTATTATTATTATTTTATGTAAATAAAAGATAGAAAGTGCTATAATAATAAAATAATAAACATTATATTATTGGGCTCAAAAACAATATTTGGGAGCCATGAATGGGAGCAAAATCGTGAGAAAAATCTTTTGGAGGAATTAAGCGAGGGAATACAAAATGAGAAAATAACACATCCAACTCAAAACTTGAAGGTGTCTCTCATCTTATAAACTTTTCAGTTTTTTTTGTTATAAAAAATGTGAGACTACCCCCAAATACTTGAATATCAACAATCTCCTTCTCAAGTGTGAGTTCATCACATCTCCGCATAATACTGCGAGACTCGCCGCTCGAACCACCTTATCGAGAGGACTTTCGATACTTCTCATAAATACTCCTTAAAACCAGATCGATCAACCATCGGTTCTGATACCATTTGTTGGGTCACTATGGATAGCAAAATCGTCAGAAAGACCTTTCGAAAAGAAACCAAGTAAAAAAACACAAAATAAAAAGACGACATATCCAACTCAAAAACTTAAGATATTTTTAGCGGTTTTGCTTCCTACAGTGCTCTAACAATAGATTTATATGCCGTTGACTTTTTCTCCTAAACGAAGAAATGCACCTCCAAGTCCCAAGTGGCTTATGCTGTTTCCCAATTCCCATCCTCATCACATGTGATTGCATGCATCATGTACCATTGAATTAGTATATTAAAAAATATAAATTAATTGTATTTAATAACATTTTTTAGGTTAAACATAAAAGCTATTATTAAAATGTAAAAAAGAAAATAATTTAATTTTAAAAATTTATCTATCTTGTATTAAAAAAGCATATGAAAAATTATAAATTAAAAACTCTTTTTAATTAAAAATATAAAATTTTAAGTTTACAATGTATTTATTTTATAATTATTAAGTGTAAATCTTTAAAACTTTTTATTAATAATAAATTTATTACGTGTCTTAAGAGCATATGCTAATTAAGTCCTAATTTTTAATTATACTTGTACCGAAAACATTTTCAAATTAGAATTTGCACATATACGATGGAGTTTATAATTTTTATAATTATGGTAACTATTTTTTTTGGTGACTATAACTATGGTAACTATGACAACTATACAATTTTATTAGCAATTAAATAATATTATTAAAATTAAAGCCACATCTCTTTCACATCTTAGCAATATTTTGTATGTTTATTTTTTATATAAATAATTATATAAAAGTCATTTTAATTTGAAAATACTTTTTAAGTATTACTAAAGTTATATAAGTAGTATAAATGTATAATCACCGTGTGTGTGTATATATATATATATGTATGCCATGAATTAATGTGCGTAGTGTGTTATGCATGTGAAGGATAAAACTAGAAGTGTAAAGATCCTTCTTGTGTATCCATGGCGTGATGCACGGATAAATAACACCCTTTAAATGAGTGACTGAGATTCATGCACTGCACATATGATTGATGATTATATGGTTTTGTGGGATCTCAATAATAATAATAAAGATTATGAGTGTTACAGTGCAGTATTTAAACTGGGCACACATAATTGGGTGACAGAATATCTTATCCGTAAATTATTCTACTGAATTAATTAAGCGTAAATATGGTAGAAATATCAAATATCCTTTCAAATTTTCCTATCATACTATAAATTATTGCATGGTGAAAGTGTGAAACATTCACCCTAAGATATACTATAAATTAAAATTATGGATACTTTTTAAGTTTTGGATATCATCCTCCCTCTCTCGTGATCATCCTCCGACAGTAGATCCAAATTAGTGCTGCTGAAACAATTAGATAGCAGCAGCAAAATATTTTTCACGTGAAAATGCATGAAAGCTTTAATTGATTTGGTAACCTGTCTCTATGATGATGAAACATGTATATGTATAGTACAAAATATAACCATATTCACAGCATCTAAGAAGAAAAAATAAATAAGGTTGAGGGAGTTTGATAATTAATGAGATGAAATAATATGTGAATGAATATATGCCACGTGTATGAATAAGGTTAAATGAGAGAAGGATGTTGAAAGGGAAAGAACCCCTCCACCTACCTAATTGCTATTATTAAATAATAATTGACAGTAGTGACCAATGTTTGTTTTACTTAGCTTATATATTTAGCAATTTCTTAGCATCTATCTTCATCATGTGATCACATATACATACTACTACATACTGAAGAGGAACAAAAAACCTTCTGTCTCTCTTACTTCTTCATCGGAGGAGAATTAATTATTGAAGCCTCAAGCTAGGTGATAAATAACAAGAAGAACAAATTATATATAGGTATGCTCGCTGCTTGCATATTATTAGTATATATTTCATGATTATTGGTTATTTATTAGTTCATTTTCATGTTTAATTTGTTTAATAATAAGATCTAGCTATCTGTCCGTGCCTTCATCGCTGTTAACTATCTAGCTACTATACAGTGTCGGCAAATTAAACCAAACAAGAGAAGAATGGTAATACTAGTAATAACTAGCTAGTAAGACAGTTATCCCTTGCTTCATTTTTATTTTTCTTTGCTGGACGGTCTCTGAAACGTTGACATCGCGTCCTCCAATAATTGTCGTGACTCTATTTTCTTTAAAATGGGAGACCAAATGATAGAAAACGGAGTCGCGACAGTGATTGAATGACGCGTTAATACTTGCAAACATGTTAGTGATTCAGAGAGTACATTTTTATGAATTATACAAAGACTCATTTATAATAATTAATATATGATTAGTTAAGATAAATAACAGAATCGTAGCGGTGATTAGAGGAACGAAGCAGTGATGTTTCATAGGACATTTAACGAAAATAAAAAAAATTAAGTGAAAAGAATAATTTACTCTCTCATTTAGAAAATATTGATTAAAATTTAGCATAAATAATATTAGATATTGTTATGAATAACTACTCAATTTATATCCAAAGGGATGAATGACGTGTAGTATCTTTTTTCCTTAGATCAAAACTCCACATCAAGTGATGAAGGGTAGTGTACCTTTAAGGGTCCAGACTCCCTGTGTGATCGGAGGCTTGCACGGATCTCAGAGTCACTAAATAGGTATTGGAAAGTTCTAAGGAGTGCAATACAAACTTAAAAATGAACATATAAGGGGAATAGAAGTTAAATAGTACCAAGATACTAATTATAGTTAATATGCTTGAATTGAATAAAACAAGTGGGGAAATTATAAAAAAGAAAAATTAAATAAAATAGAAATAGCGAGGAAAAAAAAAAAGAAAAAAACTTACCCTTAGCTTGTATGGTTACTGAAGAAATCGGAACAACTAAACACAAATGTTATCTTCTCCCGAAGAAGGGCCACGAAAGAGAGAAGACATGTACAAGACATGACAAAATAATAGAAATAAACCATTTAAATTTGCCACTAAAACTATATGCTAATTTCATTAATTAGTTACTATTCTACAACTTGTATGAACTTTAATCATTTCATTGATTTGACCCTCCTGTCCTGCCCTCCTTAGTCCTTATTAAAATGAAAAAGGCAAACCTCATAATAACCTCTCTTAATAATACTTACCCCCAACAAGAACTACATGTTAATATATATTCACTTCAAAAAGTTACACAATATTAGGAAATTTGCAATGAATGTCACAAAAAGAAGAAACTCATCAAACCCACCATTATTTATTTCTCTTCACATGATGATGCTGGAAAACCTATTGAAATTTAAAACAACAACGGCGGCGAAACATATATATATATATATCAAAGAGTTATTTCTTGAACATTAAATATTTGGAAAGGACACCAAAACAAGTATTTGAGAAAAACTAGACTACCAATAGTTTTATTTAAATTGGCCATCATAATTTTTTTTATATAATTAGTACTCTATTTTGCATTTAAACTTTCTTATTTCAACCAATTAAAAATAGTTGACTGATTTTGCTGATTAAAATTGACAAAAATATACCGATGAGGTAGCACTATTCTAAATATTATTATATCAACTAATTATCCATTTACTATCTATTATTGAAATATATTCACTCTTCACGGAAAAATGGGGTCCAACTCTTGTCATGATCATGTACTACATATAATTCAATGCTCTCTAATTTCGTGTGGTTGAGGCCATCTTTCTTAATTTCCTTTATGCTTTTTTATAGTCAATTTTCCAACAAATTACGTTTTAAAGAATGCAACGTTAATTCCTTGTCTGCTTCCCCTTTTACACGTATAGCTTTTTATTAATTAATTATCGGAATTTTAGTGCGGCAAATCATTATTCTATCTCTCTATGATGTGGTTAATTAATTTGGTTGTTACACATTAATTAATAATGGGACCAATCACAATGGATTTAGATGGCATATCGGCATATGCTGTTTTAATTTGTTAGTTCTTGAGCAATATATACAGCAGTAACAAGTTGTTGATTGAGTTACTATTTATGACTGGTGAGATCTTAAATTAAAGTCAAGTTAAATATTATCCTAATCGTAATACCTAAGATTTGTTTAATTGAATTACTAATAATAATAATCCATGAATGTTAAATGTGTCCAATTGAGTGAATAGATCAATGGGGTTTTAGTTAGGTGAGGCAATAATGCCAAAGTGTGTGTGTATTTATATATTATCCCAAATGTTTGATTGGTTAATTGTTAAAAGGGGTTTCAATGTACATTAGTGAAAAAGTAGCATATTGCAGAATAAAAAAGGGTCAATAATTACAATAATAATAAGAACAGCCAAACACAGACCATGTAATTAAATTAATTAACCTGAGAAAAAAAAAAAAAAAACAAGCTAAGAACATTATTAGTTGTCGTCGTGTTCAGTTGAATGGCTGGAGTTTCTCCTTAGCATATATATTAACATTAAGTCATGTAATTGGTGACAGAGAAATAATAATAAATAATGTTGCTAATTAACAGATAGAAACACTACCACATATCCTCCATTATATATATAATTAAGAATTTAAGATAGATCTTTTAAATCTAAACAAGCAACAAGTTCACATTTAAAACCGGTTTATATAACCTTATAACCAGGGTTTATGTTGTTTGATTTGGTAAGTTCTGTTGTCTTTCTTAGTGGAGGTGATATGGTGGGAATATTTTTAGTTAATACCCTTCAATTATAATTAATTAGTCAGATTTATGAATTTAAATAGTTACATTAACAATAATATCTTGTTTTTTTCTTGGCTTTGTGTGTAGATAGATAGTTGCAAGAAGCTTAGTTGGTTTAGTAGTTGAATCAAAGAGAGTGATGAAGCAACGCTCAAACAACATCCAATCACAGGTATCTCTCTCTCTTTTTCTTTTTCTTTCTTTGTTTCTTGCATGGCTTCTTTGTTTGCATTGTTCATATATGGGTTGCAGGCTTCTTGGGGAAGCGTAGTGATGCGCAAATGGCTTAACATGGGAACTAATCAGACTGATTACACTGCTGATGATCCTGATGACCAGAATGATCCTGATTCTGATTCTGATGCTGCATCTCATACTAATCAAGGTCATTCTTTCTTTCTTTCTCACTTTCTTAGGATTCTATTATGATTATTTTGACACCCTGAGGGTGCAGATTGTGTTCCAAGGTTAAGGAGGCAAAAATCATTAACTTCCAGAGCTGAGTACATTAACAAGAAGGAACTCAAGTTAGTTACCATTTTATATTAATAATAATAATAAGCATGCTGCAGCAACATATCATATAACAATATTGATGAATTTGTGTGATAGAATATGTGTTGGGACATGGAATGTTGGAGGAGAAGCTCCACCTGATGATCTAGACATTGATGATTGGCTATGTATCAACCACCCTGCTGATATCTATGTCCTTGGGTAATCCATTCATTCCCTCTCATCTCATACCATCATCATCCATCTACACCTTTACATATGCTTTTACAATTTCAGTTTTCAAGAGATTGTGCCTTTGAACCCTGGAAATATCTTTGGTGCTGAAGACACTCGCCGCGCCCCCAAATGGGAAAACATCATCAGAGAAACACTCAACAGAGTTAGGCCTCCCCCACCTAAGATGAAATCCTTCAGTGATCCTCCCTCCCCTTCCAGATTCAAGCCATCCGCGGATATCCCCGATGTAGCTGAAGAGATTCTGCTTGAGGAAAGTGATAGTGACATTGGTGAAGAAGTCCATCCATTCAATGAAGAAGAAGAAGAACAACAACAACAAGATGATGATGACAACAAGGCCACAAAAGAAGAAAGCCAGTTGCCTTCTTATCCAAGGAAGCTCAACAGACTAAACTGTTTTCGCAACGAAGACTTGCCTTCTGCAGAGGAAAACATGGACACATCAATGCTGAGTGGAACGGGGAGAATTGGATTGAGTTGGCCAGAGCAGCCAATGCATCTTCAGCCACAGAAAGTGTTGGAGAAATCAATGACTTTCAAATCTTCCAAGTCCTTTAAGACAATGAAGTCTTTCAGAACTTATGGTTCTTTCAAACCAACAACCATGATGATGGATGACATAGCTTTGCTCGGTGAGATTGATCTTGAAGCATTGATGAGGAGGAAGAGAAGATCATCCTATGTAAGAATAGTGAGCAAACAGATGGTTGGACTATTCATCACCATTTGGGTTCGGAGGAATCTGAGGAAACACATTCAGAATCTCAAGGTTTCAACAGTTGGTGTTGGTGTTATGGGATATATTGGTAACAAGGTCTAGTTAGTTTCTTGTACTGGTTGTTTGTTATTAAGTATAGGTAACTAATATTTTTCTAACCAATAAATCAGTCAAGAAAAATTAGAACATCCGTAACCACTGGTTATAGAACGTCCACAGTGAAAGGGATAGAACATCTGAAACCTAAAGCAACCAACAATTAGCTAACTTTATATTTTTTCAGAAACAGAACATCCGAAATCTAAAGAAATAGAACATCCAATTTAAGTTATTAGCTGATGTTGGTTGAATTTTTATTGGTTGTCGTTATTATCCTAGGAGAACAATGATAGATAAAGACGATGATTTATGTGGTTTTCACTTTTCAGGGTTCAATATCTATCAGCATGTCTATATATCAGACAATGTTTTGTTTTATATGCACACACCTTACTGCTGGTGAAAAAGAAGGAGATGAACTCAGAAGGAATGCTGATGTTCGTGAGATTCATCATAGAACTCATTTTCATTCAGTTTCTGATATTCAACTTCCTATGTCTATTCTTGATCATGAGTAAGTCCATGTCTAATGTCTTTGATTACGAAAGATTTAAGTGCCGACATTTCTGTAAACTAACTTTTGTATGTATTTGCAGGAGAATAATTTGGTTGGGTGATCTGAATTACAGAATCAATTTGTCATATGAGAAAACAAGAGATCTTATCTCAAAAAAGCAGTGGTCAAAATTACTTGAGAAAGACCAGGTAATTATATTGTTTGATAAGAAACATGTTACATAATTAGATAATTATGCTGTTAAAAAACTTTGTTGTTTAGTTGAAGGGCGTTAAACGGGCGACTCTGGTCCATTTAGATCCGGCCCATTTAGTCCAATCCATGTTTATATATGGACTATTATTTTTTAGTTTGGCTCATTTATGGCCAACATAATGGATAAATGAACTGACCCATTTAATTAATTAATCAATTATTTTTAAAAAATATTTTAAAAAAACAAAGTTTTTTAGCTAGTAAATTGGATTTTCGAATTGAATACGAAAAGATATAAGGAAAAAGTGTTAATTTTTTAAAAAGTTCAAAATTTTTTAAATAAATGGGTTAGTTCATAAACGGACTCAATCCATTTAGCTCGGATTTTAAACGATACAGGTTTAGAAATAAAATCCCACTCGTTTATACGGATAAACGGGATGGTCCGATGAATTGTCCCATTTTGACGGCCTATTTGGTTGAGCAGCTTGCAAAAGAAATAGAGAAGGGTGTGTTTAGAGGATGGTCAGAAGGAGAATTAAAGTTTGCACCAACATACAAGTATGAGAGTAATTCAGATAAGTACTGTGGAGAGGATCCAAATAAGATTGGAAGGCGTGTACCATCATGGTGTGATAGAGTTGTTTGGTATGGAAGTGGATTGAGGTTGGTGAGTTACACCAGAGCTGAGCTTAAGCTTTCAGATCATAGGCCTGTTACTGCCACATACATGGCTGAGGTTGAGGTCTTCTCTCCAAGGAAGCTTCAGAAGGCTTTGACTTTCACTGATGCTGAGATTGACAATGCACAACTCTTCAACAATTTTCCTAATTGGAATATTTAACTAATTATATATCAGGTGGGTTATCCATTCTTCATTGATTAAGTGTATATATATATAGTTAAATATTACTGATGTTTTTTATTTTTGTTTTATTGCAGGCCAGGGTCACTAGTTCACTACTGTAGATTTATTCATTTGATTTTGTTTATAGTTTTAAATGAATATATATATAGAGAGAGAGAGAGTTGCATTGTATGATATGTTTTGTAATGAATCTTACTCTTGCAGAAGGGATTCAAAGATAGTAGATAGATTGGATGTATATTATTGTAGTGTGATGTGCATTGTTAGACCTTCCATGGAAGCTCTCTGTATGATTATAGAAATTAAATAAACAAAATGCATTCTCTTGGTATATTATTAGATGAGAGAGAACAGAGGAATTGGGAAGAAAGGGTTGAGAGAATAAGAAGCTGTTATTGATAATCAGTAACAGAATGTTGTTTTTATACATTGCTCACTTCTAACTAACTCTCTAACAAACTCAGTTAAGTTACAATGTAAACTAAAAGCTGATTAACTAACTAGAGTTAAATAACTACTCTAATATATATGGCTCCACTTAATATATGAAACAATTACAATTTCATATATGTATTGTGTTGCATTTTCCATTTTTCTCCCTTCAGAGTTTTTTTTTTTTTTTTTGGACTAGTCCCCTTCAAAATTTGAATGTTCGATGCCGATAGAAGGGTTTTTTTTTTTTCGGTAAACTGATAGAAGGGGTTTTAATTTTGGTGTAGATTTTTTTGGGCTTTTAAGCCCATTGACCAAAAACATTTGAATGAGGGTATATTCAGGACCAAAAATCTGAAGGATATATTTAACTATTTTTCCCTGTCCCAAATTTTCTTTTTTAAAAAAAGTATTTATCATTGTTTTATAATAACCAATTTCGGTTGGTTAAGTAGTGAGCTTAATAGAGTTTAGGTTCACAGTAGATTATTAATCATTAATTTGTTAGGTTGAAGAATATCATGAGAAAAAAACCATTTTATAATACTTAAGGCTGTGTTAATGTCAACTAATTTTGCATGAAAGGTAGCTAATTCCGGGGAACAAAAATAATATTGTGGTTGTTTACTATTTTTCTACTTGCTCAACCTTAACTGAAAACTGTATTTTGAACTTCATTATTCTAATCAACATGGGTTTAGGCGTTTAGCAGCTAACAACTATGTTATAGTTTTAATTATATACCAATGTCATTATCTAGAATTTTGATCACTTCCCCCACCATTGCCATTTAAATATTAATATTCATATATAAGTTACATATAGTCCTCCAATTTTTTTTATATAGTTGTCGGTGCTGCATAGTTTATTCTGTCAACGAATAGTATGTTCAGTTCATCCTACCTAATAAATAAATAAATAAATAATATATATATATATATATATATATATATATATATATATATATATATTATTGTACATGTTCACTTTTCCTCATATATATATGAATTTTATATTTATATAATGGAAGAGGAGAGAAAGCGGCAGAAATAAAAAAGAGTGAAAATTGAGAGAATTAATTATTGTGAGTTTGATAAATATATGAGTTATTTTCCAAGTAGTATGGCTTAAAATTCGCATTATTGTTTCATTTTATTTTGATGGAAACATGCCAGTATAACGAACCTCGTGCCTAAAAATACGCACTGCGAAGTGGAACCCAGAAAGTGTATTTGTTCAAAGATTATTTGAGTAACTTTATTAGGTGTTCTATATTACTTGAAAATTTAGAGCCATGCAATAATAAAACAATCACTGTCTTCACAAAAATTATTTCCTTCATTATCTTCCTATTTGTTGAGTTATCTTTTTTAATTATCTTCTTTATGGTTTTAGTTTCTTAGCTTTGTCCTAAATTTACAGCAAATCCTATTTGTTTTTTAAAAAATGCCATGTGTACCTAAAAAGTCAATTATTATTATTCATTATCTTTTGTATAAATATGCACGTTATTTTATAAATTTTTAATATATATTTTATATTTTAACACTTATTATTGTTACTCCTCGGTAATTCACTTTTATAATTTGATTCATCTATGAATAATGAATTCTAGCTAAATTTGAAGAGAAAGAATCCCAAAGCAATTACCCAGTAAAGTACAACATTTAAAAACCCTCATTTTCAAGCCTTTGTAGGGATGATTGATTTTAATTGGTGATTTTTCATGCTTAGATTTTCAACTTTGATCAACTTGTATGATCACATCTCAATCTCAATAAAAATAAAAGTCCAAAACCATTTTTAGCTATGATTACGAGTAGTGGCGCATGCTAAGTAAGACCATTCAGTACCTTACATTATATTATGAGAAACACTACATTCTCCGCAAAAATTTAATTTATTAATTTTTCACCGACATAAAATTAATACGCACCCATAATTTAAATAGTTTATATATTTATTTTTTTCATTTTATATTTACATATATATTTTTTTAAACATTACATTCATATTATACATATTTTGTATTCATATTTTTAGATTTACTATATATAAATATATTGCTGATTATATTTGCTGGTTATAATAAATTAATTGATATTGTATTACCAATTCAATATTTCAGCTTGTCAACAAAAAAAAAAAAAAAAATTCAATATTTCAGCAAATTGCATCAAAAGTGGATTGGCTTCTTTGTACGGCTGCTTATTAATTACATAGAGGATAGAACCTCCACTTAGCATTTTAATTTAATTTACTCGAACCATCAACTCACCCAATCTCTTCTTAACAGCTCTGCAAAACATAACCATATCAATTAATTATTTTTTTATATCAATTTAATTTAATTATTGCATGCTTTGCACGTCCATATGAACCTAGCTACATTCCCTTTTAAAACATATACATCACCATCGTCATTATTGTACATTTAATTAATATAAATATATGACATTCCAAAAATAAGAATCAGTCAATTATTTGTTAATATGGATTATTTCTGGAGTATATACAATTTTATTTTAAATATTTTACATCTTGTGTAAACCTATATATCTTTTGTTAGGAGCAATGATATAATACGTTGGCTCAGAGTTTAATTAAAAAAATTCATTCGTCACTTTATAAAAATACGTACTTAATGTTTCATAAATTTATTTTATTATCCTATTATGAAAAAAGTCTAATTATTCTACTGTGGCAATTAAAATTTTGTACCTGTTGCATTCTACGTATATACCATTTTGTACCTGAACGCATGTCGTTTAAAAATTAAAATTAAAAGAATAATTGTGACAAGTATATATCTTAGGAAAAAGTACATTTATGTCCCTAATTTTTAAAAAATTATACAAATTTATCTCTGACTTTTATGAAATACTTAGTAGTCCCTAACCTTCGAAAAAAATAGTACAATTATGCCTCTTTATGAGTTTGACTCGACTAAAAAAACAAAAAATTTTCAGTAGAATTCCTTACAAAATCACTCATATGATGGAAAAGAAAAATCACAAATGTTTTTTTAGTAGCTACATAAGCAATTTTTGTTTTTTTTAGCCGAGTCAAACTAACATAGAGGTATAATTGTATTGTTTTTTCGAAAGTCAAGAGTTATTAAGTATTTTACAAAAATCAGAGATGGATTTGTATAATTTTTGAAACGTTAGAGGCATAAATATCTTTTAAAAATGATGAGAATCCCTTCTGGCATTATTAATTAGGATCGCCTTCCTTTTATTTTCTTTTTAAATACAAACATTAACCACCCATTGCCATTATATATATAACACATCTGATCTGTTGGTAAAGCTATAGTTAGGGTTCTCTAATTTAATAAGTATATCATTATTAGAAGAGAAAAAAAAGACAAAAATCTTAACAGAAACTTGAAAGCTCTACGTATAACGAAGATAATATATAGATTGATGGCGTCTATGATGATATATGGCTGCAAATTAAAAGTTAGGTGATTAGCGTGGTTATCATCACTACTCATCTACTTACAACTTGACGTACACTTGGGAATTGAGATTGTTAAACAATTGCTTAATCTGGTTATCATTTGGTTTTAAATTGTAAAAAGAGTACTACTTTGTAATTAATTAAACTGTTAAATTAATTAGAGATATTCAATATTTAACTGCCAACAGAAATATCCACAATTCTAAAAAATCACAAATTTTGAAAGAAAAAATATCAAAACACCCCAACTAGGTTCTTGAAAAAAAAAATTTCTTTTTGGCTTTTATTTTTATTCATGAGACTTTTCAACTCCTATTTTATTACATCACGAGGAGTCAAAATGTTTAACGAAGCTAAAAGAATGAAAATAGAGACCGAAAAATTTCATAAATAAAAAAATAAGATAAAAATAACTTTTTTTTTTAATCAGAAACCTCATAAATCATAATCCATATAGAGTAAGTACTCACTCAATTTCAAAATATTTACGACTTCAATCTCCAACGTAGGAACAACCATTTATAGAAATATAGAATCGGCTCCTCTCACAACTTATTATCCAATAACCATTTCTATATGGGATATTCACCTAAATCCCACATAATTAGTATTTCATGATTTCATCACAACTATGTACTGTATGGATTTTGATACAAATAAAAAATATCAGATATAAAATTAAATATTAAAAAATAAAAATAAATTTTATCTTTTAGTTAATTTTTATATTTAGAATATTTAAATTTAAAAACTCTTATAACGAAGAAAAATATAATCTCATATATGCTACAGCTTAACCACTGTAATTGGACTAATTAAAATAATATACAGTAATTAATTCTTTAAATTAACTTTATACTGATAATTATAAGAAAAAATTGTCAAGGAACTAGCTAAAATCACATTTTAGAAATGAAAAACTTAATTGGGCATTTTAAAAGACCAAATTGACATTACCTTTATTTAATTTTTTTTATATAGAATAAATATTTTATCACTGGATGCCTCGAGCAAACAAGCGAAGGCCATCAGAAAATTTATATTAGACTGCATCAGGGCTATATCAATTCATATTAAAATTTTTCAACACAATTATACACACATTTATTAGTTAACAAGTTACATATCATAAAGTTCTCCGTCATAATTTAATTTGAACTTAAGTAACAGATTATTGCACATGCGTATCCATTACGGAAATGATGACTTCATAATAAATTAATAATGCACCATTTTATATTATGCGAAATATTTTGAAGAATTCCATGACCTTTAAAAAAAATTTTAACCCAAAAACAATGATAAAAAACTCAGATCAAAAGTCGATTATAACTAATTAACTATAACATGAATAATATTATTCCTATACTTTTTTATTAGGCATTTGATTTATATATGTATAAAAATACGATTAATATTAATTAAATATATTTTAATATTAAAAAAATAAAATATAATTAACCCACTAAATAGTTATTGTATTTTTATACGAGTGTTAATTTGGTGTTTATAAAAAAAATATACATGTAACGAGATTGTATTGCAATTTTGATCATGCGTCCTTAAATAGTTAATTTCTGAAAATATAGAACTTTTTAATTTATTCGTAAAGAAGAAAAAAAAGAAGAAGCTAAGAGTAGAGAATACTTGATTGGTGCAATTTAATCGATGTGGGTTCCCCGTATTTTGTCCCAAACTTAGCCTATGATGAAAACAAAAAAATAGTCATAAAAATACAAAATCACGTAACAGAACATTATAATTATATTATTATTAATATTATAAATTTTATAATTATCACATACTTATAATAAAGAATAAAGCAATAATGCAAGAACGTCCTTTGACTTTTGGGTTATAATATCACTCAAAGTGTGCTGTATTCGTGTATCATGCAAGCAACTCACCGACTCAATAACCTTTTATTTGCATAACCACTACCTTAACTCTATATTTAATTCTATTATATTATTAATCCATATATATATATATATATATATATATATATGTATATATATATAAAGAAATTAAATTTTATCATGACATTTAATCATAGCTATCATAATTGCATAATAAATATATAACTATTTTTTCCATAATAAATTAATAATTTCAACGATCATTCAATGAAAGATATTTTAATTAAATAATTACATAAAATATTTGACACTATTAATATATTAAAATTAAACTCATATAAAGATATAAATAATAGATATTAACTAATCCATGGGTTCTCCTCCTCCATCTCCCTCAACTCGTTGACCAACTACTTTTCCATCCCTTCTTCACCTTTTTGTCTTCTGAACTTCCATTTTTCTCAAACATCGAAATTGGATCATAGCAACCATCACAAGTTTTCCCTTGATTCCAATATTCCAATCTTAACAACAACAAACTCATATCACACTATCAAAGCCTATATATATGTTTCCTCTTCCATTTTCTACATAGAATTAATCATCATCATCTCTTTATAATCACCAATCTGGGTCCCTTCTCCCCTTCAATTCCTTAGAAAAAACCTTAATAAAAACCAACCAATTATGTAATAGTTTCCTTTTTCTACCTTACCACCACCTCCAAAAAAAACCCAAAAAAATTTTCATTTTTTATCATCAAATTTGAAAAATCATGTAGTGTTTGCCCCTTAGGTATATTCACTATATATTCTATCCAATTATTATATATAAGTTTTTCTTTATTGTCTTATATTAAAAAAAAAAAATGCCGGGATCGGAGAATGGGACGCCAACTGCGGCGTCTATGCCGGCGACACCGGATACTCCGGGCGGGCCACTGTTCACATCGCTGCGAGTGGACTCACTGACACACGAAGCGTCGTTTACAGTGGAAAGGTGCGGCAAGTGTTTGCCAAGTGCCATGAGCAAGAGCCATGGTTGCATCACTGATTTCACTGTTGGTGTTCCAATGCCAAATGTCTCCCTTGCTCAAAAGGTACCTAATTATAGTAATTCATTCATTAATCATTAATTAGCCACTAATTATTCATTTTCTGTATTACTAATTACTGTTGCATTTTCTCTCTTGCCTTGCATTTAGTGTTTCTTATGTTAATTAAATTAATAAGATGCGATAATTCAAAGCTTATTAGATTGTTATCTAACTGGTGAAGTGCTTCAATAATTAATCTTGAACATAGAAACTGTTATATATTCATTCATTATCGTTAAAATTGTTGTTATCATGATTGTTTTGGTTTAAGGGTATGTATACATATCTCTATGAATTAATATTCATTGGGAATGTTTCATCAGTAGTATAGTTTATAATAATTTCGTTTTTTTACTTTCTATATACATAATTTATTTGGGAATTATCCTTCTTATGACACTCTTATCGAAATGAATAATTTTATAAGAATGTATGGTGTGTGCTATATATATTAAAGAAAAATCTCGAATTTCACGATATATATTTCTTAATGAGAATAAAAATATATCTGTAAACCGCATATGAAAGTTAAGATAATAAGAAGACATGCATTCAATAATATTTAGATTTTTATGTTATTAATTCATTATATTTTACTAAACATCAAATATTATTAACAAGATTATTGATAATGCAAACAGTTTTACACAATATGTACTTTAAAGCATTAGAAAATATCAATTATTTTTAATATATTACATTTAACAATGTCATGTTATTTTTATTTTTAATAATTTCTAAAATGATTTAGCTTTTAGTTTCACATTTTTTTATTTTTAAAATAAAATATTTCAAATATTAAAAATAGAAAGTACCAAAACAAATAAATTAAAGTTTTTAAATAATGTTATGTATCTGTGGGAGAGATTTTCAATATAATTATGGCATAAACACATAGTCAAATGAGTGTGGATTGCTAATTCTCCCATCCATCCCGTCTCACATTTATCTCTCCATAACCGAAAAGATACATTCACCTCCAATATTGCTATACATAATAAGTTTATTATTAATGGTATGTTTAAAATTTTTATATTTAATAAACATCAAATAAATATATTAAAATTTTATTTTTTTAATTTTTAATAATTTTTTATTGTAATTATAAAACCTAATAATAATCCTATTAATCATACTTAGCTTGATCATTTTTCTTCCAAAGCATATAGACTTTCTTAGCCGAATAGACGTCTCCATTGACTCTCTGTTCCTTTGTGTGATTGTTAAATTCAACTTCAATCAACTCCATATTTTTCAATCTTTCTTTTCTTGTATAATATACTATCCACATTATTGCTAGCTTTCCCATCTTCATCTCCTGTATTATTGCCATTGACACGTTGACTTATTACTAGTAGCTAGCTTCTCTCTTTCCATTTTCTTTTTTCTCTTTTCGTTTTTTGGTGGTGAGTTGCTTGATTAGTCCCTTTCGTTTGACCTCATGCATTGTGATCGGGCACTCGATTTTCTATCCTTTGACTTCTATGTTTGCTGGCTATACTACTTATTATTGGAAATTTTTCTAAAATAAAATAAATTAAATAATTATTTCAAAAACAATTATAAAAATATTATTTATAGAAATTCAATTTTTTTTGGAATAATATCCATGTTAGCTTGATCGGGAAGTTGAAACTGAGAATATCATCTTTTTAGCTACTCTATGTGACGAATTTGGTGGAATTTTTCATATGAGTTATTATGATAACTGAGAATATCCATGTTCGCCTAATTGAGAGGCTAAAACTGAGAATATCATGCTTCTATATATTTTTCTCTTTGATTACAAAATACTTATACAAGACAACAAGTGTTAAATTAAACTAGTTTTTTATATTGAGTGAGCAACACATAAAAATGCCAGTGACTGTTTGATTAAAGCATATATACTTGGTTGTCTACTTAAGGTTAAGATGTAATGTAATGCATGGACTACGAAACATGTGGAAAGTGTGAAATGGTTAACAGGAAAATCATGACTTTTTCTTATTAGTGGTTGAATATAGGTTCATTAGATTTTCATCGTATGATTTAGTTAGGAAATGATTTTCATGTGTCCCAATTGAAGCCTATAAAACTCAACATAAAACTCTCATACATAATGCTTCTATGTATTTTTCTCTTTGATTACAAAATACTTACACAAGACAAGTGTTAAATTAAACATAGTTTTTCATATTGAGTGGGCAACACATAAAAATGTCAGTGACTGTTTCATTAAAGCATATATACTTAGTTGTCTACTTAAGATTAACATGGAATGTAATGTATGAATCATGAAAAATGTGAAAGATGTGAAATTATTTAAAGGAAAATCATGACTTTTTCTTATTAATGGTTGAGTATATTTTCATTTAATTTTCATCGTATGATTGGTTAGGAAATGATTTTTATGTGTCTCAATTCATGACTCCGTTGGCATCAAGTTATTTTTTAACTCCCATCAAATTCGTCACATATAGTGGCTAAAAACATTAGGTTTGCCGCATAGAGTGGCTAAAATCATGATATTCACATTTTTAGTTTTTTAGTTAGACAATATCCTTAAAAAAAAAATTGAATTTGTGTAAATAATGTCTTTATAATTATTTTTTGAAAATAATTATTTAATTTATTTTATTTCCGAAAAATTTCCACTTATTATTCGTTCTTCAATTCGAGGCTTTTTTTCATTGGTATCATTTGCATAACACCACACCCCACATTTACTATACTTTTTGACTTCATTGTTACTTGCTAATAACAAAATAATGATTGACATGTGTTGATTATTGAAGTTATAAAAATGTAAAATTACTTTATATAATTATTTTTAATTAATTTATCCATTTTCATTTACTTACTGGGATTTGAATGGAAAATTTTAATTAATGTTATATTAATTTACTAAATATATATTACTGATGATGATATGATGAATTTTACTAAGAAATATTTTTAAGTCACTTGTTAATTGAGAATAGAAAAAGATTTTGATATTTTTAAAGATATAAAATAAATCAAATGTTTTTTTAAGAAAAAAGTTGTTATGGGAATAACATGTTAAATATAATAACTTTTAAATTAAATTTTAAAGTTATTTTTATTTAACTTAACATCTATAATTTCATGTAAATAATATTCATAATTATATATTTATAACATCTAATATTCTGACTTTAATTCAATAGTAATTTATAAATAAATGAAAAACTAAAATAAAAAATGTTGTTATGGAAATGTATCCTTTCAAATTTTTGTATCAATTATTTTATATAAAATGTAATTTTTCATCATTTATTTTTATTTAAGTGAGACTAAGAAAAACATGTGAAAAAATATATTAAATAATGAAAAATCATGCTTAATAAAAACCTTAAAAAAAATTGAGATGATCCATTCTTCACTGTAACAATTTTTTTTTTTTTGCCATATATGTATTCTTTATTTTAAGTTATCCTCTACTTGAAGTAATGAGATCATTAATGGGCTGAGCAAGAATTCAATGAAGGCGGTCATATGCAACTAAACAATTTGAAATTAAAAAAAAAAATCAATTTAAAAATTTTCACATATATTTTTTTAAATGTATTTATAAAATAAAAATATAAATAATCAATATTTTTTTATCTAACAAATTAAGCTAAAAAATAGAATATCTGTGACCACTATTTATAGAACATTCACAACAAAAATTATAAAACATATAAAACCTCAAGCAACTAATAATAAGTCAATTTTGTATTATTTAAAAACAAAATATTCGAAACTTAAAGAAATTTAATACCCAATTTAAATAGTTGACTGATGTTAGTTGAATTTTTATTGACTATCTAGTTTATAAAAAAATTAAAAATTTTGTGCTAATGATTTAATTTAATTTAATTAGCTAAATTAAAACAAGTAAAATCTAAAAATTAAGTTATGGGAAGGAAGAACATCCAAATATGGTTATGGAGTGACATAGAGAAACTAAAAATTGTTATACTTTGTCTTTTAGAATTGTTGTTGACGAAGATAAAATAATAACGGAAACACAGGTTGGAGCAGAGTTTGTTGGAACATTCATACTCATATATGCAGCAACAGCAGGGCCCATTGTCAACACCAAGTACAACGGAGCAGAGTCTCTAATCGGCAACGCAGCATGCGCCGGCCTCACTGTCATGTTCATCATCCTCTCCATCGGCCACATCTCCGGCGCACATCTCAATCCATCCCTCACCATTGCCTTCGCCGCATTCCGCCACTTCCCCTGGACTCAGGTCCCTGCCTACATTGCCGCTCAAGTCTCTGCTTCCATCTGTGCCTGCTTTGCTCTCAAGGGCGTTTACCACCCTTTCCTCACCGGCGGCGTCACCGTCCCTTCTGACATCACCGTTGGCCAGGCCTTTGCCACCGAGTTCATCATCACTTTCATTCTCATGTTTGTTGTAACTGCTGTCGCCACTGATACTCGTGCCGTTGGAGAGTTGGCCGGTATTGCTGTTGGTGCCACTGTTTTGCTCAACATCCTCATTTCAGGGTAATTATGGAACCTTTCCTTTCTTTCATTTTTTCTCGGTTTAAATACTCATTGATACAAGATTTTTTTACAATAAAAATTTCATTCACATCCCAAAAAATTAAAATAATATATAAATGTAGACCTCATATTTCTCAAATAAAACCTATATTTAACCATTTACATGTACCTTACTAAAATAAATTAATTGGACTTGAATTTCCGCATTTTCTGGTTCATTCATTTCATGAAAAGTGTGTTGAACAATTGGTTAGGCCAACAAGTGGCGGTTCGATGAACCCGGTTCGAACGCTGGGTCCAGCGGTAGCGGCAGGGAATTACAAGCATATATGGCTGTACTTGGTGGCGCCGACATTGGGTGCTCTTTCAGGCGCCGGTGTTTATACGCTGGTGAAGCTGCAGGAGAGCGAGGCTCAGC
>JASCZI010030210.1:385275-404968 GCA_036250425.1 Stylosanthes scabra
AGGGTAGTTAGCAATCACAAACATGCTGCTGCTACCTCTCACCCCCCATCCCATCCCATCCCATTGTATTATTTCATAGGACCATATATATTAAATTAAATAAAATGTTTGGGGGGATCCTTGCTTATATAAGCTTTGTTTAATTATGTAAAATTAAGTGTGTGTGGTGTGCATCTCCAAGAAATGGGTGTGATTTGACTATGTCATGCTTGTATTATTGTGTGGTTTGTTTGATCCACTTAAAATAAGAACTGCCATTGTGTTTTGTAGTGTGTAACATCCTCTTGCTTAATTTTTTTTTTTTTAATTCGGTGGCTTTTCATTTTTTGAATTCGTCAATTTCAAGAGCTAGCTAGCTAGGTATAATGACAAGTTATTAATTGTGTTTATATATTGGTATACTTGTAACTCTTCGTATAAGGATGAGACACAAATTATGCGAAGAATATTCCATGTAATGCCATTAAAGAAGATTTTAAGTTTATATAAAGTCCATAAGCTTGCAATTGGTAAACAAAAAAGAAGATATGTATATGGCTAAAAATGGTAATAACATGAGACATTCAATTGCAATAATGTTATTGACGATGGGACTAATTGTTTGTTCATCAGCCATTGCTGAATCGTCTAACATTATTTTTGAAGGATATTGGGTTTCATCGTCATCTCATCATGACAATGAATCATTGAAAAAGTGTATCAAAGAATGTAAGGTACGCCATCCTTTGAACCACGACAAGCTCAAAACATGCATTATGCATTGTTGTGTTGACGAATGTCGTAGACTCGCACCCAGGGATCGCGAAAAGTTTATGAACTGCCTCGAGAATCTTTATGCCACCTATCTCAAAAGTAAGCGAGTAATTGTCAAGTAACCAAGTTAATTTTTGTGAGATTTTCAACCCTCAAAGAAAATCTTAAGCAAATTGTAATACTTAAAAATGTTATGATGAAGAAGTACTTCAAAAGTTTATTTTAATTTTGAATTCTTGATTTTTATTGTTTATATAATTTGAATTTTTTTTCCTTTTAGATCGTCGTCACAATAATGACCCGGGAAAGCAAGTTGACGGATCAATGACCAATCCCCTTTGACTTTGACATTGTTATCAAGGATACTTTACGACCACCAAACTTAAGAAAAAAACAACAACTTAAAGCAGCCTAACAAACTGTGAAAATAAGAAAACATACATAGACTAAACTAAAGAAAAAGATCATCAACCTGATATGATTCCTGAGCTCCGAAGCTGTGAGAGGCATAGGTCATTCCTAAGCTGCTCTTTCTCCAAGGGCAATGGTATACTTTGGCTTTCAAAGAACACAAAATATTTGTAAAAAAAAAAAAAACTCCAAACTCAAGTTAGTGAGAGAAATAATAACTCCATTTTACTTAATAAATAGAATAATGCTATCTTTTTTTACTTTTTCTCCATGTGTTTTCATCCAATAATCATGTCACCGTTTTGGTGTCATTGTTTATTCTAAATTATACATGATAAAATAAGGGAATTATTGTTAACCTAGCTTAATTGTTACAACGTCTTTGTTTTTTTCTTTTATTTTTCATCCAAGTTACACACTATATTGGCATGGAAACAACTATGATCAATATATCATATATAAGATATCAAATAGCATTATTATATGATGATGGCTTTTCATTTTTTAAATTCGTCAATTTCAAGAGGCAATTAAGCATGGTTAACCAAAACAATAAACTATCCTATAACATCATTTTTGTATAATGAAAAGTTATAAATTTTTTTTATATAGGTATACTTGTAACTCTTGGTATAAGGAGGAGACACGAATTAAGCGACGAAGAATATTCCATGTAATGGCATTAACGAAGATTTTAAGTTTATATAAAGTCCGATCTATGATAAATTTGCAAATGGTAGAAAAAAAGAAAAGAAAAAGAGATGTATATGGCTAAAAATGGTAATAATATGAGACATTCAATTGCAATAATGTTGGTGATGGGAATAATTATTGTTTGTTCAGGTTCAGGCATTGCTGAAGCCTCTAATGTTATTTTTGAAGGAAATTGGGTTTCATCATCTGATCACGATGTTTCATCATCATTGGAAAAGTGTACCGAATATTGCAAGGTACACTATCATTTTAACCAGGACCGGATCAAAACATGCACTATGACTTGCATTGTTGACGAATGCCGTAGACTCGAACCCACTGATCCCAAAAAGTATAGGAATTGCGTCGAGGATCTTTATGCCAAGTATGTGGTAAATGAGTAATTCTCAAGTACTTAAGCAAATTGTAATACTTAAAAATATTATGTTACAATATATGACTAATAAGTACTTCAAAAGTTTGTTTTAATTTTGAGTTCTTCTTATGTTTATGTTTAATTTTATTCTTTATATAAGTGGTCTAAGCTATAGGTTGTCCCTAAACTGCTATTTCTCCAAGGGCAATGATATACTTCGGCTTCCAGAACCAAACATGAAAGTACCCGCAAAAAAACAATCTAGGGAGATAAATAATAATTTAACTTTACTTAAGAGTCTAACTAATGGATATACACAAAGTGCGATTCGAATCTCTGACACTTATGTGAATTAATAAGTTGACTACTAGATTAATCTAAATTGATTTCTTTTTTTTTTTTTCTTTTGTGGAGGATATCCTAGGATTGGTAGACTTAAATTAATTTCTTATGTCTTATCGCCTTTTCGGAGATTTGACATGACCATATTTCCTTCTGCATACATACTACCCCCACGATTCAAATTCGGATTTATTTCTATGGTTATTTCATGATCAAATCTAGAAGTGATTAGACGCAATAGGGTTTAGGTCATCTTTGTTTTTTGTTGAGAAAATGGGGCCTAGGCCCAAACAGAAAAAAAAAAACAACACTATAGAATTGGATAGCACTAATCTTTTCGAGAGTGAGCATGGTCTCACAACCTAAAACTCCGGTTTAGAGCCTGGCATTATGTGAAAGGCCATTAATTTAAGTGGTGATTTTTTAGGCCTTGCAAAACTCGACAGTGACCGAATAATAAATACGTTGGATGCGTGAGTGTATGTGTAGTGTGCATGCGTTTATAACGTAATGCCTAAAATTAAGGACTATTATCAAATTCATCCGTCAAAGAAAAGAAAAATCTTTTCGGGAGTGCTCACATATATTTTACTATAATATATAGATCTTTCTAATAAAGGAAAAAGAAAATGAAAACAAAAGACCCACAAATTATTTGACTTTTACTCATTCTTTATATCTCTTCACTCTTTTAATTTGATTGAAAGTATTCCCCTAATCTTTATCCTCACCTTAAAAAAAAAGCACTAATCTTTATTAAATCTAAAAGAACTTAACTAGTCATTCTCAATTTCATTCACCATCTGACTTACTAAAGAGGGATTGATCATTGATAAGAAACTATTAGTAAACAAAAAAAAAAAAAATTATCAAAATTCATCACACATCGTCAGTGATTATATTATTTACAAATATAACTCTGCATATGGTCATATGCCATTAGAGGTTGTTATTGAATAAATACTAATTAAGATTAACTTGGCAAAGAAGGTAACTAATATTAAGTGATCAGATGAAGGATGTCACAATTTCATCTTCAGAAACATTGCCTTCTGAGCCCATCAAAGCAGGCTTTGTGGACCAATATTGCTGAAACCTCTGCCTTGCATATTCTTTGTAGTCAAAGTCAATTTTATTAACATAACTCTGCAAAACATAACACACATTCATCAAGAATCAATCATAGCCATTGATCAGAATTAGCACACAACAGCAACAGCTAAGGAATTAAGATGTTTTTGGAAAACTTACAGAAATGAGTCCCCACAAACCCCAGAAAAGATGGTTTGCAAGAGTGTATTTCTCTACAGAGTTGAGTAGTTGCTCCACTTTAGTTTTGCTTGGCTTCTTTCCTGTGTACAAACATTCACAAAACAAATTTTAGAAACATGTTTAATTTCTGATGCTTTGATTGAAACTCGAAAGAATAGGTTGGTGGACGAACCTTCCGAACTCAGATAGACTCGGATAAAGCGCTGGCGCTCCTCTAGTCCTGGTACAACAATGTTGAAATTGTGTTAGCAATGAAGGCTAAGGAAAATTCAGTAACCATTTTATCAGTTAAGTCCTTACCAGGATATTTGCTGTAGTCCAAAACATGAGGAGTATCTGTGTGGTAATCGGCCGCCATTTCGCAAAAATGATTTGCCAAGTCATAAGCAACAGGATTGTAACTGGCATATTCATAATCCTACAACATGGGAGATAAGATAAGATAATATAAGATTAATACAAAGTTCAAATCATAGAAATAAGATTAAGAAAGGAATTGAAAGAGCAAGATAACTTACAATGATAGTTATTGCCCTTGTCTCAACTTCCATCATTATGTTACCATATTGAAGGTCATTGTGACAGAAACCAATCTCTTGATATCTTTCACATAACTTCTTCTCAAGCATATTTATTTCCTCATCCAGATTGTCCAAACCAAAGTTTTTTATATCCTTTGGGGAGCACAAACTCTTTGCTTGACTAAGCCACTTCCTGGTAATAATCAATAACATATGGAAGAACATTTAAGAATTTTGATTATGCATAGAAATAATTAATCTAAGGCCTTAACTTCAGAAGTCTATGTTTACCTTAGTCTCTGCCATAGCTGAATCTTCTTCGGACCGGGCATGTGAAGCGAATGAAACTCTCTCATCTTAGAGGCTATCAGAGGAGATATTTCCGGGTCGCGGAGGTCGGCAGCTGACAGAGTCTAGACGGAGAAGAAAAAGACCATATAATTAATTTCTTGTCAAGTCATTTTTGTTCACTTGTGCAACTCAAAGTCTTTCACATTTGCATAGTTTGAAGGAAGTATAAATGGAAACCTTACTTGCTTCTTAAGTTATACAATAATTAAGAAGCTATAATGCAACTTTGATAATCTAATACTATAGTTGTTAATGAAATAAGCATGCAACTATGAATGAAATAGTCAACAAGTCAAAAAGAGTTCTAAGTCTGATATTTTCATGTTTGCTTAGCACTTTCAAGAATCAAGATACCCTCCCTACAAACATAAATGGGGAAGGAATAAGAATAAGAAGAAAAGAGGAACCTTTCCAAAATAAAAAGAAAAAGGAATCAGCTTGAGAATCTGATTCTGATCTCATTCTAGTGATTCAGCACCATCCAATTAAATATCTTTGTTTTTGGGTCAAGCATTCAATTTAATATCTTAAAGAAGATGCTTCAAAATTATTGATCTGAAAAACTATTAATAGGGAATGCTAACCCTTCATTACTCAAAGGGAAATGGGAATAAACTCAGAAAATGGAGAATCAAGAACAAAGAAAAGGTCTTTGACTACTATAGAATAAAGTAAAATGGAGAAGTAATACTAATCCCCATTACCTTTGAAATTGAGCATATGTTCTTCAAACCTCAAACATTAGTTTATAATTATTACAAGTTGCAACAAAATTTATGCATTTGATTTTTTAAGGGTATATATAAAATTTATAATAATAACTTGATATTCTCATTGACCTTAAACCACAAACTGTCAATTTTCAATATTTTCTATGCCCCTTTTAATATATATTGAAATCTTATCTCAAAATTCTGAATACATATGTATGAAACTATTAAAAAAAAATTAAAAGTATTGAATTAGGCTTTGTGTGGACATGTTTGATTTATATTGAATTTTTTTCCTCCTAAAGACGATGCTTAATTTAGTATAAAAATATAATAAAACTATTTTTGTGTGTATATTATATATATTTCCTTTTTATTATTAAAATTGTGCAAATATAATTTGTATTAGGAGAATATCATTATTGGAAAGATGTCCTACCCTAAAATATCACAGCTGAAAAGAGTGATCATGTTTTCTGTTAGGAGAATATAACGTCAAACTTTCTCCAACTTTTCGTGAAGATAGAATATGGTTATAACTTAATTATAATGCAATTTCTAATTAAATATATTTTCTTTTCTGGAATTTCCCAGCTTTTTTAGCAGAATTTCCAATGATAAAGTTCATAAGAAAACATAATTATTTAACTCCCAATTTCTATGAGTGACTTAGCTTTATAACCATCAATCCAAACTTGATACACTATTATTTTATTTCATTTTTTAAAGACGTGGATACCCTATTATGACTTAGCAAGTATAAAGTTATTATATACATATTAAATCATGAATTATTATTATTATTATTATTATTATGTATAAAAAATTAGTCACATATAAAAATTTAAATATAATATATATATTAAAAATAAATTAAACTACTAAATAATTTGAATGTACAAATAATTTTTTTTATTTGATCATTAGAATATTAGTAGACTTAATTGCACAAACATAGAAGTCTTGCAAATTGAAAAAAAAAAAGAAAAAGTGATTAGATGATTGACTAATTGTGTTCTTTGCATCATAATTAATCTCAACACCAATGAATGATCATGTTCATGTTGCAAGCATTAGTATTTATTTTTATTATAAAAAAAAAAGTGAAATTAGAGAATAAAAGAAGAAGATTTTGATGACAAACCTTAGCATGAATGAACTCTTCAACTCTGCCACATGTGAACCTACCAAGAAGCCTTGGACCCTGTCCATGATTGGAGATGCACTCAAAGGTTCGAACTTCTTCCTCTCTGTTGAAGAAAACCTCAACACCTTCGCCATATAATCGAACCAGAACCTTCCTCAAACCCCCTCCACCATTTTTGGTTGGCCAATTTATTTGGAAGACCTCATTGGTCATTGCACCTTTCAGTGGAATCACCTGCAAGTTGTTCAAATCTTCGATCACATCACCCAAATCTGAAGCCACAGCTGCAAGAACTTCCATTATCTCTTCTTGGGACCCGCACCCTTTCAGCAATTCGATTGTCTTTATGGCCATTCTTGATCAAAACAGGGGAAGCTGGAAAAAATTTGAATTCATTAGTGCTTTCGTTGCATGCAAGATAAAATCAGAAAAAGATTCAAAATTTGAGGACCCAATTGAACAGATTATTGAAAATTCAAAGAAAGAAGAAAGAGTATGATGAGATTTTCTTGGGAAAGTAACTCACCTGCGAAAAACAGGGGAAAGTGTTGTGACACAAAAATAAAGGTTTTGGAGTTTGAAGGTGTGAAAGCAACTTCCTGCAAGTGAAGATTGCGTGAAAGAGACTAAAAAAGTTTTGGTTTTGGGAATTGGGTTGTTGAAAAAGTATGAAGAGCAGGAATCCACAACCCGTGAGGGATGAAGAAGAAATGATGTGATGAATTCTTGTTCTTGTTTGTAGAAAGTTTGTGTGGAAGTGAGAGTCAGAAATGGTAGCAATGAAACCTTCCACATCTATATATACACACACGCCCAACTTGTTCTCCCTACTTTGTTTATATTATTATTAATTGCGGTAACGTTTTTTATACATCTATTTTTTTATCAATTAAATTTAATTAAATTATTTTTTTTATAATAAATTAAAGACTATTTTAATATTAAATAAAAAAATAATATTAAAATAATTTTTTATTTAATTTAAAATAAATAACTTAATTAATTAAAATAAATATATTTCTAAAATTATTGTATTAATTATTATTATTATTATTAATGACTTACGGCTCTTAATTTCTTTCGGTATGTTAGTTGACCTTGCAATCTTCTTTCACATCCTTATTAAATCCAATTAAGAGATCAAAATAAAATATTTATTACTTTTGCCAATTTCAAAATAATTATTTTATTTAATTTTAAAAGTGCTGAATAACTAAGTACCATTTATATTTGGCTAGTACTTAAATAACCAAGAAATTTTTATTAATTGCTTTAAAAAAAAAACTCTGATATATTATTAAAGTATATATATATTAACTAAAATTATTATTAATCAATTAAATAAAATTACGGACCATTTAAATAAAAAAACTAGGAGACAAGTTCAACATAATTACGGACAAGTATATAATAGTCAAACTTATAGATTACTATGCAGATTCTATTCATATTATAATTATAATTGTACACAGAAAATTCAGCAGCTTATAAAATTTCTTTCTGAATTTAATAATGTAGCAAGCAAGATACCTGAGTCAGAATAAGAGTTTACTTACTACACCAACCAACCTCTCTTATTGTTTATGTTATAATTTTAATTTATGCTTTTTTATTTCTTATGACTATTTCTTTTTAGTATAGATGAATAAATGATATTACGAGATAATATAATAAACAATAAATTTATATATGAAATCATTATGTGAAATATAAAATTGATGCTTTCGGCTTGGATGCATCTGAAAAAGGCTCATCAAGAAAAAAGTCTCATTTGGAATTTATGTTATAGATGATCTCATCTTTGTGATTACTTATTATGAGCTATAACACACGCCACATTAAACTATTTATTCTTAAAAAAAATAATAATGTATTTCTATTTTTTGAAACAAAATTATATTACTACCATGTTCATGTCCATGTCCATGCGTGAAAATAAAAAGAAAGAAGAATAATGAAAAGTCAAAATTGTCCCCCTTAGATGTTAGAACCGCGTTCTCCACGACACGTATGATTGAATTGTGGACAAATATGAAGCCGTTTAGAATCAGTTTACACGTCTAAAACATTTTTTATATCTTCAAAAACTATAATATATATTTATATATATATATATATATATAAATAAATACACACTTTTTATTTCTTGATATGCACATTGATAGTGAAAGGATCGTCTAATTTCTCCTTATCTAAAATATATATATATTAAATTGAAAACTGAGTTTTCATTTTGGCTTTTTGGCAATGAGCGTTGAAAACGAGTGCATGTCATCATGGACAATGGACAATTTATATTTTATAATAATTAATATATATTAATAATTAATAAGTAAGTAAGATATTTTTTATTTAGTTTTTTCTTGTCATATTAGGGTGAGTAATAAGTTTGTTGGCTTGAATGATATCTTGAGATATTTTAATAGGAAATAAGATAAGTGTGCTGAGCACCCACCAATATAATAGTGAAAGGAAAATTACACACGAAATGCATAACACTAATTAGTTAAATGGGTTAATCGTGATGTTTAAGTCTATTAATTAAATGGTTTACTATTTTTTATTAAGAGGAGAATAGATAAAATTGGGAAAAAAGACAAAGAGATGATGTTTCATGGGAAGATACATGACTCAATTATGTCTGTGGAGTAACAGCACATGCCAAAAAGTCTTTGCCACACAAATTTTTATTATCACCAGTCTCACACTTCTTGAGTTAATTTATTTGCTCATAAATTTTTTATTTTATATTTTTTCTTAACAAATATATATTGAAAAATAATTTTAATAATATATAAACAAGTAAATAGACAAATATATAACATAGTTATAAAGAAAATTAAGAAATAAAAGTATGTATATTTATATTTTCAAATATACATTTTTTTACGTTATTTTCATATAATTATCAAAGAGAATAATATTATATTGGTAACATTACTAAGTGTGATATTTGTAAGTGTCAAAACTGTCTTAATAATTACTAATGCTGTAACAACAATTTTTATTTAGTAATTTTTGCTGTAAAATAATATTGATTGGCATCAAAAGTTTAGTTACTATTTAAAGAAGTTTCGGATAAAAATGGCTAGAAAACACTTAGATATAGACAAATTCATTAGCAAGCCCAAACAAAAAAAGACAAATTAATTAGCTGTTCAGGAAGAGAAAGAGAATGAAATGCATGAATCGGTGGGAAGTGGCAGTTATTAGAATTGCAGTTAATCATTATATTATGGACTTGTCAATTGTCATCATGTATTGTACTCTTAATTTTCATTCTAGTTCTAGGTTACATAATGAGATATTTTGTATAAAGGATCGAAATGCAAAGAAATTTAGGTGAAAATTATTAAACCTGAATTAAGGAGGCATATTTATATATCAAGAAAATATTAGTAACTAATATTTTTTAAATTAATAAATTAATAAACAAATAGAATATTTATAATTATTATTTATAGAATGTTTACAATAAAAATTATAAAACATCTAAAATATAAAATAATTATTAATTAATTAATTTTATATTTTTTAAAAATAAAATATTAAAATCTAAACAAATAAAATATTTAATTTAAATTATTAATTAATATTAGTTAAATTTTTATTGACCAACATTTGAATTGGATCTGATGGATTAGATGTGCTTCTCAAAACATTAGTCTAATTTTGACATGCTTCGATTTCCAATATCATCACCTGAATCACGTGTGAAAGATCATGCTCCCAGAAAATATAACTGAGTAAATAAAACCGACGTTTTTTTTTAATTATCGTAAATTGAAGTCAGGCAACCCTTAATTACTAAGCTATGTGTTAAATTAATTGGTTGTCACGCGTACGTTAAGAGAACGAACCTTTGGTCTTATCCATATATGTCCCCACCATATTTAAATATGTTAATGTGGCCATATTATTGAGAAATAATATTACTATGCTCTTGCTGAATATACATACATTATTCCAATATTTTGTTCAATTTTATGATAGCAATGGTTTTACCTTAAGGTATAGGAAGAATGAAGATGGCAAGATGCAGTTGAATTGATCAAGTATGAATATGATGATCTTAATTAGATGTCAACGTAACCATCTCTTTCCCTCACCTATGTCTTATTAGCCTTGTTCTACTTCTACATAATATAATATCTTTATCCTTATTTGGATCATATTATTCATTGTCGTTTAATATCGGAGTGTGTTAGCAACTTCAGATTTTACAAGACAAACAAATAAAAGGATAGAATCTTTCTTATTATATATTTTATGCAAATAATTGATTTTTAGTTTTTTTGGTATTGATTGTTTTTTAGTTTTTAATATACATATACCATGCTTATTGTTAATTAATATTAGAGTACGAGTGACCACAGTGGACAAACTTGCATACAATAGAAGTGACTTATACGATATAGATTTAAATAGTAAAAATATAAATTTTATTAGAAAAATATGTGGATTCACATTTATATATTACTTTAATTTTTTTATGATGCAAAGTGTAAAATTTATATTGTAAAAATTTTTTTTATATTTATATAAAATTAAATTTGTACCGAATAATTTTTTACAATAGAATATCAAAATATGAGAAATACTGAAATAACATTTACTCACCCTGCTTCCCATACCTGTCATCTATAGCAGGGGCCAAAAACTTAAAAAGGATTTGGTATCAATCATCTTCAAGACTTCAACACACTTGTTATCTTAACTATAAACAGAAATTTTCGGCTCAATTTATTTTTCAACACTCTTAAATATACATGATAAAAGTCAATTAACAAATCAGTCATTTTATAAATTACTTATTAAATATAAATTAAATAATATATATTTACACACATATATAATGATTAATTTTCTATATGCACATAACATTTTTTATTTTGAAATAATATTTACTTATATAATTTTTTTTCAATAAACAAGATATCAAGATTTTTCAATTTTGGGGTGAATTTAAGTTCAAAATTTATTTTTGGTCGGATAAGTTAAAGTTAAAAAATCGGGTAATTATGTTATTTGTGAAATGATGGGCCCGTATCCTATCTTTCTTTGGATACCCATTATTGGAAGGAGTCGGTTGTGGGCCTATGGGCCTTGTAATGTGTTCCTTCTATGAAGCTTATTACGTCAATACGCTGCATTATTATTTATCAAAATGTCAAACTGAAAATGATGTTCAACTGCCAAAAAAAAAAAAAAAAGAAAAAAATACTGAAAATGATGTATTCAGTGAAACAGGAACACTTCGTTGATCACCATTCACCACTGCTAATTAACTAATTAGTAATTAGTTAATTAATTGTATTAGTTAAGTGATAATCTCAGAGAACCGCACCAAAAACCCTTTTTGCATGAGCTTCTCCATTGGCGCCTCTCAAATTCTCTTACACCAACAATTCTTGTTTCAGAAACTAAAAAGATTTGATCTTTTGAGCATTGCCAATGAGCTCCAAAGATCCCCACACTGATTCACTTGGTATACTCTCTACTCTCTTCCTCATTCCCACCTCAACTTTTTCATTTTCCATTTTTTTCCTTCAAATTTCAAGTTAAAAAAAAAGAAGGAACAAGTTTGCTCGAGTTATGAATCGTTCTAGCTACTACTGGGTCAGGATTGACATGGGTTGTCCTCAAAATTTAATTTTGGTTTGTGGATTTTCTTGTTTCATTGCTAGCTGGAGAAGATAATGCTCCATAGTGGCTTTTCGTTATTCAATTCATTTCCCTCTTCTTCTCAGGCTCCTGAATGATTAGCTTATCTATTGCGTTTAAAATCCATGCTTTTGAGAATTGGAGTGTCAATTTATGGGTGCAAGTTTTTTACTTGGGTTCTGCCTTTAACCTGTTTGATAAAATGAATTGTCTATACAGATGCATTGAAGCTTAAAATGTCTGCTCAAAGGGATTCAGATAAGTTCTTCATGTCCATCAGTGGAAGAGAGAAAAAGCCAGTTGATGTTTTCCGTGCTTTGTACGGTAAGGATTGCTATTTCAGTTGAAAATTGAGTAGATGCATTGATTGAAGTACTACTAGGGTTGTGTTTTTACAATGACATATGTATAATATGGCAGATGGTTGCATTGCTGGAGGTGTTGCTGGAGTAGTTGTAGAAACTGCTTTGTACCCCATTGATACCATCAAAACTCGATTACAGGTGATTTTTATATATGAGCAAACTTTGAAGTCTAAATCATCTGTATTTACATCTACATTATACTTAGGTTTTATATCTCATTCCATCCTATATTAGGTTGCTCGGGGTGGAGGCCAAATTATCTTGAAGGGTCTATATTCAGGGTTGGCCGGAAATCTTGCTGGTGTCTTACCGTGAGTGAACTATGTTCTCATGTACCCCTTACCCTTTGCCATTGATAAAGCATTCATTTTTGTGCTAATATTTTTCAGTTTATGATCAATCATTCAATCTAATAAAATGAGAACCTTTCCCATGACTACATAGTGTAGGAGATGCCTTCTCCCTTGTAGTAGCTTAATATGTCATTTAAATTATTTGGACTCATATCTCATTAATGTTTAACTTATTCAATCTTATGCTAATTTTGTTCCCCAACTGAAAATCTGGGAACTATGGCTGTAGATGCTGTTTCCTTTGTGGCAATACTTTGTCCTTTTCTTTTGCTATGCCATTCCTTAGCTATAGTTTTTGAGGCTTGTGTTTACTAGGTTATTCCTTGTATCAATAAATAACTTATTATGCATCCACTCTTGACAGAGCTTCTGCTATTTTTGTTGGTGTGTATGAACCCACAAAGCAAAAATTGCTACGGTCCTTTCCTGAGAATCTCAGCGCTGTAGCTCACTTTGTAAGTTAGCTTTCCTTATTATTAAAAATGCGTTCATCTTATCTTTGTCGTGATACCTGGCATACAACTTTCATCACAGATATTCATGTTATGGTTATTTTGAACCCCCTCTTGAATCTTTTTTTTTTTTTTAAAAAAAAAAAAAAAAACTTTAGTGCTTTTATAATGATACATAGATGTTTCTGAGCAATACTTAGTTGAGATAACCCATAGGGTATAAGAAACAAGAGTGACAGCAAGATCAGTACATGACTAAAAGCACAAGCATAAATCTGTAAAACTAATATTAAAGAGCAAAGGCACTTCCAAACCATCTACCTAAACATATTTAATTTCATATAGGATGGAGAGTTTTTAATAGGTGGAGGTGTAAGTTTACAAATTTGTGGTATAAGTTACATATTTTTGTTTGCTCTAAATAGGTATAATCAATTTTTATCGTGTCTTTAGGATAAATTGTCCTACTATAGTGCCATAAAAACTAAGATATATTAGAGGACATGTGAATGATTAGTTAAACTCTTTGGCTATTTGATATTATAAGCCGAATACAGGCTGCAGGTGCCATTGCAGGAGCTGCATCTTCTCTTGTTCGTGTTCCAACTGAGGTAAGTAGCTTTGCTTCTTGGATTGAATATTTTTCCCGTCTTCCCTGAACTCAGAATTGGTTCATTTTATTCTAGGTTGTTAAGCAAAGGATGCAAATGGGTCAATTTAAATCAGCACCAGCTGCCGTGCGTCTTATCGTTGCCAATGAGGGTTTTAAAGGCCTTTATGCGGTATGGTTTACTTAATTCCATTTCTTAGGAATGGACATTTAAATACTGGTTCAGTTTTTGTTCATGTAGTACATACTAGTTTTGGTTTTTGTTTTGCCTGCCTTGACCTCTATTTTGACTTTTTGAGATTGTAGGGATATGGGTCTTTCTTATTGCGAGATCTACCATTCGATGCCATACAATTCTGTATATATGAGCAGCTCCGGATCGGTTATAAGCTAGCAGTAAGCCTACTATTTAATGTATTTTTGTTATTGTTTCCCTCAGTGATTGATAGAGGCTTTATAAAGGGATGGAAATTGTTTACAAGGAATCAGTCTCTATCTTCCATTTGAAAGTTACTCTACTCTATTTTGAAGGGAGTGAGAGTTTTGTGAATGATCCCTTTCTATCTCTCCTTGTAACATTATCTTTTACAAATGAAAATTTTCTTTTCTCTATCCGCATAAGATTATAAGAAGCTTGTAAAAGTGATGTCGGGGTGTTTCTGTTTCTTCGCAGGCGAAAAGAGACCTAAATGATCCAGAAAATGCTATGCTTGGGGCGTTTGCTGGTATTTTCATATCCCTTATATTCAAGGACCCTTATATTTGTGCTTCAACTTACACTGAGTCACTCATGAATCACTGAAAAGAGAATTTTGCCTCCTTTAATGTTGTGGTATATATTGTTTATTTGTTTGCTACTCTCTCTATTCCATAATGATGGTGGTTTTGATTTTTTTTCATTACATTCGTATATCAATGTATAATATATGAACTGAGAATGGTAGGTAAATTCGATACCTGGTAGGTGCTATAACTGGAGCAGTGACTACACCTCTTGATGTAGTGAAAACAAGACTAATGGTTCAGGTGCATAAGAGTTTTATTTATTTATTTATTCCCTTAAGTTAGGGTATGGGATTGATTTGAAATATGTTAATTTTGGCTCTCTTTCTCATTAACATCAGGGATCACAAAACCATTACAAAGGAATTTATGATTGTGTCAGCACAATAGTTAAAGAAGAAGGAACTCATGCTCTTTTTAAGGTAGTGTAAAATTGTAATCATTCATTGCATTCTGCCATTCTTAGTTTTCTTTTAATAAACAAAGATGAATGCTGAACTTAAACTAAAAGTTACATGTCCACTTTTTTCTGCAGGGAATGGGGCCAAGAGTGTTGTGGATAGGAATTGGTGGTTCAATATTTTTTGGTGTTCTTGAGAAGACAAAGCAAATTCTTGCTCAGAGGCATCCAAAAGCTGAGCTTCACAACTGATTTTTTTATTTTTGGGGGGAGATTGTTGTTCAATATGGATTGGTTTAAATTAATGTCATATTAACCATTGATCATTGCATTGGGCTATATTTCCCGAGAGGGCTTAGCCCAAGAGATCAATAATAAAAATCAGATAAACCGATTAGTTCTTGCCCCGGAAAATGTCGAGGAAAAAAACAAAGGACATTTTTTTTTGTCATGAGGGGCATCCTTGACATTTGAGCTCCATTACAAGGCCCAAAAATGCATGGGCTCGAAACGAGCCCACATACACATGTAATAATTCAATGTTTTTATTTTATTTTATAGAGAAAACGGTTTCTTTGAAAAATGCAAGAGTATGAGTTTAATTTTAATATATCCCAGTAAAAAATATTTATACATAGTTTAGAATATTTGGGAAAAAAACATTTTACCTAATCTATCTATTAAAATATAAAAGGTATAGAGTGTAGGTTCATTGCTCGTCATTTAGATGCCTTTTTTTGTTGATATGTGGCAATGTTTAGAATTGCGCCAAATGTCTTTTGTTAATAGGTTGATTGATCTCACACTCAATGCTCCAGCAAATTCATGAGCGATTTTAGGAGTTAATTAAAAAATCAGGAATTATATTCTAGGGCGGTTAGGGTTCTGACACCGTGACACTTGATCAGGCCACAATACAAAGGCTGCGTTTGTTTTTGTGTGTACCTTTCAATCAAGGACACGTGATTTATGGGATGGACACTGAGGTTTTAATGAAAATATTTTCCTTTATATCTATATAATCTTTTTATTATTTTATATTACCCTTATTTAAATTTGAGATTAAAAAATCTAATTTTTACTCTCTATATTCGATCAAAATTTCTAGATTCTTCTTTGACCTCTTCTTCATCTTCATTTCCTTCTTATTTCTCTCACTCTTTCAGTTATTTTTTTTCCCTAATTTTTCTTCTTCTTTTTTTCTTTTTTTTTTCTTCTTTTTTTTCTCTCCGTGACTCTCTTCTTTTTCTTTTTCTCTTTCTCATCAAATTCTTCTTCTCCTTTTTCTGGTTCTTTTTTCTTTCTTTTTTCTCTTTTTCTTCAATTCTTTATACTTTCTTCCTGGTTCCTTCTTTCTTTTTTTTTTTTCTTTTTCTCTTCTTCTTTTGGGGTTCTTTCATCTTCTTCTATTTTTTATTTATTTTTTCTTTCTTCTACCTTTCTTTCCTTGATTCTTTCTCTCTCGTCCTTTCTTCTTTTTCTTTTTTCAATTTTTTATTTATTTAGTGGAAAATAATCTTTCACAAAAATACTAATTTTAACAATTAACAAAAAAAAAATATTGAGTGTCTTTAAAATACTATAATAATTAAAGGTAAAAAAATAAAGGAATTAACAATATGAAATATGTATTGAAATTGAGAGGATTCTGCTGAGAAAGAAAAAAAAAATTGAACAATTATTTTTTATTTTGTTTTATTTTTTTAAGAATAAAAATATCTTTTTCATTAAATTATAAATTTATCTGTGTATGTTTTGTCCGTTATTGTCAAACACAATACGAAAACATTAATTTTAGTGTCTTATTTTATTTTATCCATGTTTCAGTGTCTTGTTCTATTCTGTGCTTCTAAACAAACATAGCCAAGGAGTACTGGAGTATAGACCAGAGATAGACTACATGTCTAACTACTTTGATAACTTTCGTTCGTTATATATTTTTTCTTGAATGAAAGGGTTTTTTTTGTGTCAAAAGAAATTCTAAATTTAAATTTATATAAATTACATATTTTTCTATGATTTAAGCTGAGAAAGATATGACATAATATGATCTGATCTAATTTTATTCAGTTTTTACCTTTTAACAGAATAATTATATTTTGTTAAAAATAAAAGTAATTTAAGCTCTAATTTGTATTTCAGTAAAATTCAAATCTTTTATAGTCAATACATAATAAATATTTTTCTTTTAATTTTATCCTCCACTTATCATCATCATACTTAGGCTTGGTTTGGTAAAGTTTTTATTTTTCGAAAGTAACTTATGAAAGTTTTTTTTTAAAAGATAATTTTTTAAAAGTTGCATCTGTTTGATAAAATTAAATAAAAAATATTTTTTAATAAGCACAAACAACAATAATTATACTTTATAAAGTGGTCTTTAAAATTTAAAAAAATTATAATAAATATAAATGTAATAATAAATATAAATATTTATTAATAAATGAGATTATATTAGACTTTTTAATTCTGATAAGCATGAACCATTTTTAAAAACCTCATATTTATATACTTTTAAAAGCACTCATCTTTTTTATTTATCAAACACATACTTATACTTTTAAAACACAATAACATCTCTTAAAAAAATTACCAAACCACCAATTTGATTGTCATTGTGGTTATTCTTTCCAATAGAATGGCTAATTCAATGCATGTGGTATAGCATGTACTAAATTCTGGGCATGAAGAACAGAAATGTAAACGGTAAAAGCTACATGAATATTTTCTCCTGCATTATTTTGTGAATGTTGCTGCATTATATAATATATATATACACTAACACTTTTTACCAACTCATCACCATATATAATCATATCTATCAATTCAAATCTTTCTAAATTTATCATAATGCTAACCGAATGAAAATTAAAATACATGTTGACTCGTACTTTTTAGAAGGACCGAAAAGAAAAAGGACATATGAGAAATAAAAAGAAAGAGTCTAGAAATTAAAAAATGTAATTTTGCTTGGTCTTTCTGGTCTTTGGAATACTCTTGGGCTGAATGGTTTAGTAGCATGAGACAATGAACAACTTCCATCCTCACCGTCGCTCCATTCACCCATGTTAATTACTCATCTCTTGAACATTCTCAAAGCACCGAATAAACTCCATATTAAATCAGAAATCCCCTAACAGACCTCCAAATTCGAAGGGTAGGCTGAATTGATTAGATTCTATTAGATATTGTTTCAGTTGAGTGGTGGGATAGGGTAGAAGATTCTGGCAAGGAAATTGAAGTGATTTTGGATCTTATGAGGTTCAATAATTATTAACAATGTTTACCTCATGCACAAGACCAATAATTACTTCGACTCCCTCACCCAATTCTTCCACCACATCACACCAATAAACTGAAACACAATAATAATTCCCTCAAATTATACCTACTCTTTGATTTTACACAGATTATTAGCAATGAGATTCTTGAGAAGTTTTCAACAATAATCATCGAAAGGCTAATTCATCAATGCAATGGCAAGTTAATTATTATTATTATTATACATATATACACATACACACTAGCTAATCCACTTTTTACCAACTCATCATATCTAATCATATCTATCAAATCTTTCTAGATTTATCATAATTCTAACCGAATGGAAATTAGAATGACTCATACTTTCTATCTTGATATTGATCAATCTTCTTGTTAATTTGATTTATCTTTTTTATGTGTTTATTTGATTTGATTTGATTAATATAATGTGATTTTAAATTTTTAATTATTTGGGGTTTATTATAAAATGATTTTTATCAATAAAATTAATAAAAATATTTAATTTTTTTACAAAATATAATTAAAAGGGTATATTTATCTTTTTAATGCTTAATTACAAGGGTATTTTAATACTCACATTAATATAACAATTCTTTTTAAAAAATAAAAATATAGCATGACAGATTTTTATTAGCCTGTTTAATTTATCGTATCAATAGTATTGATTATTTAATCATGGTATTGGAGCAAATATCTTAATTTATTATTATATATACAAGACTATAATTTACAAGATACCATATAATATTAATAACTAAAATTACAATTAATAGAGTCTTTTTAATCAGCAAACATAAAATGTGAAAGCCTTGTACAGCCTTGGAGGTAGGAACATCAATTACACGCAATTTAACTTACTCCTTTAATCAGCAAACATAAAATGTGAAAGAAACAGGACTAAAAAAAAAAGTGAAAGAAAGAAGGTTGGCAGAAAATTTGATTAAATGCTAATATTTATCATCAAGCAATTTAGCCAATGAGAGACAAAGACACTCTCTTTATACCCACCATGCCTCTAATAAATATATATGCATATATAAATTATTTAAATATCATTGCATAATTGATAAATACAAGAAAAAGAAGTGAATCAAATTCTACAGGTTTCTAGTTCAATCATTCGACTAATCAAATCTTTCGAAATTTATTATTATTCTAATCGAATGGATTTGATAGATATGATTAGATACGATGAGTTGGTAATA
>JASCZI010030210.1:410484-425838 GCA_036250425.1 Stylosanthes scabra
CAGAAAACCATACCAAGATGCTCCATTTGTAATCCCGCCAGGAAATTCCTTGCTTGTAGACATGTTGTAGTGAGAGTGACTATAAATACTTGCCATGAACTGAAAGGTATCATCATCGGGACATCCAAAATAGCTCGTACTGTAATTCATTCATATCAAAAGACAATATCATGTCATAATGAACTGAAGATGGTTTGAAAGCAATTATAGACAAATCTAACATTATAAAACTTTAATAATAAATAATAACAAGTATTGATATCTATTGGAACAGTTAACAACATATAACTGGAAAGCTTCAAGAAATAAAACTTGATAGCCATATTCCAATCTCCAACCAACAAGTAGTAATATTAAAACATGTGAAGAAAAGAATAAAATTTAACACCTTCTATCCTTAGTACCATCCCAAGGATAATTTGCCACAAGTGCTCCCTGAGGTAAAGAAAGAACAATCCATGAATAAATTTTGCAATTAGAATCTAGATATAGTAGTTGTTGATGAAATAAAAAAGCTGTAGCTAGTTAATAGTTGTAATCAATTCTATAATATCAACTATACCAGGTTGAATAACATAGGTTGGTCTTTCAATTATAGAAAGAAAAACAAATGAACATTCAGTTTAGTTCCAAAAAGAGACTTTAGTTTAAAGAACAAAGTTGCAAACAAAAAAACCACCTGGGAAAAGCAAAAAAAATTCTCAGAATCACAGAAAGCAGGAAGCATGCACTGGAAACTGGCTACTTTTTATTCTAGATTCTGAAAAGAAAAAAGTTTTCAATAATTTTTACACACGTTACTTATATCCATTAACCAAACCAGTCTAACTTGATCTACCGCAGGATCCGCATAAGTGGAACACAATAAGAAAATAAACATCTCGACCCAGAGTAAGCATCACAAAAAAATATGACATGAATTACAAATAAGTAATACCCCATGCAAAGTGGCAGATGCTGTGAATCGTATATCCTTCGACCAGCTCATTATGGCTCTTGTCTCAGGTTGCCGAGTATCGTCATTATAATTAATGGGAAAGAACTGTAATTTCATTTGAGATAGACACGTAAGGTTAATGCCAACATGACCTCCAGAAAGATATACATAAACATTTCAATACATCCTTGTCCAGAAAGAAAAACCACATGGTCCTACTATTAAGAAACATTGATAAATGGCAACGCAAGTTTAGTTTAAGATTTTAATTGTAGCATAGATTAGTTTGCATGGAAAGATATACCTGGTCAGGAAAATCCCGGTTCAAATCAACTTCATTTGCATTACCACGCTTTCTTAAACTAAACCCATCAGGGTTCATCGATGGAAGTATATGAAGGTGAACATTCTCCACAATCAATGTTGCCTGAAACATTTCATAGAAGGTTGGATTTGGCATGCCACATTGAAGGGACAAGATATCAGTATATATTTATGTGCAGAAAGGGGGAAGCACAATACCAGGGGATCCCTCAAATAGTTGTCACATAACCAATTAGCCAGATATATAAGAAGCTCGCGGCCCACAGGTTCATCTCCATGTACATTTCCAATATACTGCACCAGCAAGATGTTGGTCATAGAATTTCAGAATACAGAACTTCAATATATACTAAGGAATTAATTTAACAAGCCAAAAGAAGAAATATGAGGTGGGGCATAAAGACACAGAAAAACCGACTAATCCATATGAGTATAAAAAGTCCATCCATTAGGTTATGTATATCGAAAGAAAAAAACAAAGAAGCAAAGGAAAACTGGAGAAGAATACAATCTCCATTAAGTTGAAACCCAATATAAGAGTTAAATAGTGAAATTCCACATAAGCAACTTGTTCAACTGGCATTGGGTACAAAACACTCACCTTAAATGCAGGTTCAGTCTCCTCTTCTCCCGGATTGTCAGATATCTCTATCACCCACTACACGTTGGAAAATAAAGGGATGCAACACTCACTTTAAAGTTGAAACAAATATATTCCAATAATACGCGCGTTATGAAAAGGAAAAAGAGATTACCAGTGGAAATCCATGCACACTCTTCCCAATACTAGTAGCCAATTCCAAGAATCCCTCAAAGAGAGAAACAAATTTCAAGTCAGTTTAGCAATTCTAATAAGCACCGCCTTTTAAGAAGTACATTCATTCACCAAGGCCAATGGTGAAGAATATATTCAAGCTCTAACGTTGTTTGTAGATACATCATTTTGATATAGGCAATCAAGAAAGAAAAGAAGCAAAGGTATGAGAAAATTACCTGTATATCCTAGAAATGTTGCTGCATCTTTGTCCGAATTGCTTGATGGCCTTTTCAAGGTCAGCGTTCGTCATGTATCCTTTTGCCAAATCAACACTTCAAAACAACATATATCAAATACTATAGTATAGAACATAAAAAATCTTATTTGAAGTTGAATGCACAACAGATGATAGAAATGAGTAGGCCATAGTTATACAGGGCAAGCATGGATTATTACCTTGCCTGATTCCTTAATACATTGTCCTCGAGCAAATGCCTCGCATGACTTACATTAATAAATTTATTGAAATCTTCAGGTATCAACAACAAAGTAAGAGTTAGAAACTTGGAATTTTAGAAACTCCATAATTCAGCTTTCAAGCTTAACAAAGCAAATAATAACACCCATGTCAACTCTAATCTCCCCCATCCCCCAAAAAAAAAGAAAAAGTTGTGAGCTTTAACACTTCAAAAACCTGGGGGAAGATTAAAAAACTAACAATTACAAAATCACATGCAGGGGAGAAAAGGGTATAGAAATGTCTCATATATATAAATGTTTTCCTTTTCTCCATCTATACAGAACATTAAGAAGTTGCAAGTCGAATCTATCAATAAAGAATACAAATAACAACTTCCAAATCCTAAATAAATTGAGTTCCAGATTTGGATTTAGCCAAAAAAAAAGACACCACCAAAGCTTATTAAAAAGCTCGAATTTCCAATGACCCATTTCCCCCCTTCCGGTAAATAGATCAAAGAGCATAATAGGAACATGCACACAAAGCAAGTGATGCAAGATTCAACACGGAAAGAAGAAGAAGAAGAAGAAGAAGAACCTGAAGAAGAAGCGAAGTTGTATAGGGCACCCTTAGCAAGAGAAAGGGGAAGAAAAGAATAAGAAAATGTGGAAGCAAAAAGAAGAATTGAGAACAACAGCTTCATCTTCTTTCATGGGACGACGACGACGTCGGTGTCGGATTCACCCTTTCGTTGTAACGTTGTTTGTTCTTCACTTCTTTCTTCCCGTTTATCGTTGATATCACGTGTCTCTCACGTGATGTCACATCTTCACCTTCAAGCAAACGGGATCACTTTTTTGTGGGCTTAGAAAAAACTGTGTCAGATCCAACTCGATGCTATATTTGGGCTTTATTGATGACCCACTTTATGTTTTGTCAAACCAAAACACATTGAAACCAACTCCCTTCACCAAAAAAAGAAACCAACTCCCAGACTGAAAAAGAAAAACAACAACGGTCAAGTGATCAACTTTAGCAGCCTCGGCCTTGGCTTAGTGATTAATGCACTTACCTCTTAAAATACTACATCTAAGTTCAATTTCTAGCTGCGAAAGAATCATAATACGTGTGAGTGGAGAAATCGAGGATTGAGGATTGTTTAATCCACTTGACCAAAAAAAAACATGATCAATTTACTTGTTTGCTTAAGTATGTGTTAGGAGTTTGAAACTTTGAATCATATTGTTTTATTTATGTATGGTTGAGGTCTTAGCTCAATTGACAATTAACTTGTCTTATGAGTATATATACTCGGGTTTGAAACTTAGGGAATACTAAATAGTGGATATATAGAAATTTATAAAAAAAATTAAAAATCAAGTTAAAAAAGCTTTTTAAGAAATATCATGTAAAAAAATATTTTTAAGAAATATTAGCTTGGTCGAATCTTATGGATGTGAGATCAATCCATATTATAAGTATTTTCACACTATGAACTATAAAAAAAATGTTTATTTTGAGACTACTTACTCGTGGCAATAACCTAGCTCACATTATTACTTTTTCATTATTCTTAATGTGTAATGTTAACTTATATAGTCTTTTAGAGTATATTTGGTTGAAAAGTAAAAATTTAAAAAAAAATTACCTAAGCCACCCTAAATGTATAGCGTTATCCATAGATTTTTCTAAATCTATAAAATTCATTTAGATAAAAACACTATTTTAATGCCCCAACTAAACATACGTTTAAGAAAAAAGTTATACCAAATTGCATGCATTCTCTTTAAAAAGTGGAATGGATAAGATTGGAGTGCAACTTGCAACTCCCATAGGTGGGATATTATTTCACCAATAATATGATTGCAAGTCTTAACTTATTTTTCTTTCATAATATCCATCATCTTCTCTAGTAAGCTATTAACCTCGAATTAGTTTTAGATCCTACCAAATAATCATCCTGATTAATCTGTCTGTATTTCCAAGTGAGAAATGCTAGGTGAAGAATTTTTATCCCCCACAAAGGATAAATGATGTTAGTATGTTACTCGTATGAGTAAATAAATGGGTTATATTAGGTATCCATTAAAATCAGTTATCAAATCAGTCATGAGTATATAATATATATTTAAATATAAAATATATATTAAAAATGAGTTAAATTATACATGTATTTTATATTTCAATGTATTATGTTGATAGCTGATTTTAGCGGTTGATTTTAATGTACAAATAAAATTATTATAAATAAATAAATAAATGAAAAGTAGACAAATTAAATGATCACATGCATTTGTGACATTAATTGTCATAGTTGTCAAACAAACGTAAGTACATAACCGTCGTTGTTGCTAACTCAAGATAGCATACAACAATGGCAGCTCCCTCCCATTAAATGCCTAATTTGCCCATGAATTAATATGTTGTGAAATAATGGAGGGTAACATGAACGTGGGACCACCATACTCTTTTAATTTATTGTCATAAAAAGGGAGGAAGAAAAAAAAATAAATAAGCATTTTTTTCTTTGGACACCAAAAAAATAAGCATGTTTTTGCTTATAAAGGATAAGCTTTATTTGTGATTATATTATCCATTTGTTTAATTTTGTAATGAACGATTATTATGGGAAAATATCTTTATCTAAAAATATATAATAGTTGAAAAATTAACATATATTATGTTGGATAATTCGGTGAAATGTATTAAATTATTCAATAATTTGTTATTATTATTTTTATAAGAACACATCTTAAATAAGTAGACAATTTTGCTATACATACGAAGAAAGAAACAAGTACAAAAGCTTTGTGAGTTTGGTTACTTGTGGTTTCTTTCGTGTGGATAGCGTTATCCAGAGAATTTTTCCCCCTTTGGCTAAATTCCTAGATGATGATCTCTTCTAATTGATGCTATTTTCGTTTTAGTCTAATTAATTAAACTAATAAACTATACTTATTAAGTGTATTAAAAAAAATTGGTAGAGTATATTTTTTAAAGATATAAATTAATATAATATCTAAATAAGTAAATATGGTTAGTTATAGTTCATTATAATATTTGAAGAATAAATTTGATATTGAGATGTTATGTTGTGATAATGTATTGTAAGGAGGGGTTATTTATACGCAAACGATGATACAATCTAAATATAATGACGAAATTAATTTAAAATCAAATTAAATAAATATAAAATCAACGCGAAATATACTTGTCCATTTTCATTTTTATATCCTAAAATATACTCTAAAAATAATTTTAATATTTTGAATATTTGAAAATACGTAAAATTTAAATTCTTAGTGAACACTCCTCTTTTCTTTTCTATTTTAACCCTAATATGCAAATACTCGTTCTAGCTAATATGCAAATAGTAATGTGATTTCTAGCTAATATAATGCAAATAGTAATGTGATTTATAGGTTTATACATATGATATGAACAAGAACTCTCTTCTTTAATTTGTTAATTGTAAACTATTATACTTTAAAGTTTTGAAATAAGAGACCATTATAATATATAAAACTTTTATAGCTTTAAAATCAATTATTCATAGAAAGACATAATAATAAATTGATGAAAGGGCAACCTAAAAAAGGAGAAACCCGAAAGGGCCAAGCGATTGGTTATTGGTTTCAAATGGAAAACCAAGTCAGCTGTAATATCACGCCAGTTATTATATTAAGTTTATTATACTCTCTCTTCTTTAACTTGACTTTTTTTTTTTAATTATTAATATATTTAGACACATTTTTATTTAAATATATTAATTTTTTTCATAAACTAAACCTAAAACGTGAAGAGAAATAATTGATTCGTGAAGAAGTGAATTTTAAATTTTAATAATTGTCCATAAGAACCGTCCAAAGTTTTTTTTTTTTTTTGCAGTAATTTTAATTCCATGAGTAAAAAATTAATTTGAGGCATATATGATGAAATTCATTTAAAATTTATTATTAATTATGGATTATTGCATATTTGAAAAGCGAAACGCACTTCTTTTAGTATTTAAAAATTTAAAAATATTACGGGTTTGTATTTATAGTTGTTAAAAGTTATAGGTGCTTTTGAAATTAATTAAAGTAGATCCTTTTAAAATTAATTTGTACTTTTATAAAATTAAAAATTTTAATATAATCTTATTTATTATGTCATTTTTAAATTGGAAAAATTGTATTACCAAATATAATTATTGTTATTTATACTTATTAAAAACTATTGTTTATTTGATTTTATTAACACAAATGTTACACTTTTTTTAAAATATATATTTTTAAAAATTGATTTTTATAAAGAACAATGCTACGAAATTAACATTATAGAATTATTAGGGAGCCAATAATTAAATTATCATCCAAAATAAATAAAAAAATTATTATCTACATAAATATATAAATAATCATTTATAATTAATTTATGATATACATTGACTCTTTATTGATCACTATGTGTTGGTTTTTTATTCTTTTTCTTTTACAAAATATAAACCACTTTTTTTTTTTTAAAAAAATAAAAGTTTGACTAAAATAATCTTAAGTAATCGTCAAGAAGTTTAATAGCATATCTTTTGCCGACACAAAAGACTGATGCTAACATAAAGTGTTCCTAATTAACATCATTTGGGACACGTGTACGGTTGTTATCACGTAACAATGGCCCTGTGATGCAAATTTGTTAATACTTTATTATTTTGTTCCCCTTTAATTAAAACAAAATTGTTCAGCATCATGAATGTAATTAGTATAATAATATGGGGAATAAGAGTGATTAGTTTGGCCGTTGGAATTTGAAAGGTGTCCAATTCGGTTGGGCTTTTGTGATTGCGTATACCGACCACATTCTATGTAGTGCTTTTTTATTTGCTTGTCATGGTTCTAGATTGTTCTTTTCCATTGTTGACAAAGCTCTAAGCTTCCTACTTGATACTTATAAGATATTTAGAATTCATAATTACTGGATTAACCCTTATAGTGCATATTGGGATTGAGACTGAAAACTGAGACTCAGTATTGTGTTTGTTGGATAGAGGTTAAAATTAATTTTATTCTCAATCCCCAAAATTTCAGTATTTTCAATACCTTTAAATTGGAGGGATCGAGAGACTAAGGATTGAATTGAAACTTTAATAATATTTTTTACTCAAATACTCTCAATTAATATTATAATTTTCAATATTAACTTTTATTTCTGCTCTATCAACTTAGTTTAATCTCTATCTCCCAATTTTTATATCTAATTAATTTTAAACCAAACACAATATACAAACTTATTTCAATCTCGGTCCCTCAATCTCAGTTCTCCAGTCTTACTCTCTCAGTCTCAGTCTTTTTTCCAAATACAGCCTTAAGACGTTGATTTATTTTAGGATCTATTTTGACAAATGAATAATTGTTAAGTATATTAATAATTAAATAAATTATGCTTTTCAATGTTTCATTAGCATATAAAAGAAACATAAATTGAGTTCCACTAGTTTAGAAATGGACTTGTTTTTTTTATTATTTTTCAATAAAAAAAAAGTATGACTCTTGACTTTGTTGTACTTTTCTTCCTTAGAGAAGAATGTATTGGAATATTGGGTGAAGAATGGAGCTAAGTGAGAATGAAAAAGTGTAACTATTTTTTTAAGAAGAATATATATTATACGAAAAAAACTATGGAACCAACTCATTATAACTAATAGGGAGTTGACATATATTATGAATGATAAGTTATATAAATTTTGAATAATAACCTATTGTTGGATATATGAATTATCATCCATAACTCATATAAATTTTGGATGATAATTTAATTATTGATTTCCTATTGGCTCTGTAATATTGGTTCCGTAGCATTGTTCTATATTATATATGTCTTTTTCATAAAATATGTCTCTACCCTTTTTATTTTTATTTTTTTTCCATTTGTTGCCCGTTTAAATTTTTATTTCCATAATAACGGTGAAAAAAAAAAAGGCTGGTTAAACATGAGGCTCCTTATTAAAACGTCAATTACACCCTTACTTTATAAGGTAACCTATATATAAGAAAATCGACAACAAATGCAACATGGCCTATGCTGCATCCTGCATGTGGGTTCTTTTAAACTTTTTCATTATTCCCTCAATTTTGAAATATTTGTTTTAGGGCAAATGATCTGATTGTTCTGTTTTACTTCTATGTAATATGTTGTAGGGTGTAGGGTATTACATTTCACACATAATATTCTTCATCCTGCCACGAATTATGTGTAAATATAGACACATATAATACGCTGCAGGGTGTCATATATTATGTGAAAATTTAATAATACATGGTAGGGTTCCACATATTATGTGTATGTGTGAAACTTATGGGACCCTGTCGGGTATTAGGTTTATGGTTGGGTATAAATAGGCAGTGATAGTCATTTGTGTTGTTAGAGTGTGTAAAAAGTGATGGATAGGGCTAGAGCGACGAAGATCTGCAGCGTTGAGTTAACATGACAATTTAAATTTTTATAACATTAAATTAATTTGCAATGTATTAAAAAATAAAAAGTTTAACCTATTAGATTGATTCTCAACTTAAAAAATAAAATAACTAATAACTTCACATCAAGTTCTAACTTTTTTAATAAGTCTAGCTATACCCTAACCTATTTTCTATAAAGAGTCATAATAAATACTAACATTCTAGTAAGTTTGGCCATTCAAATCTACTAATATTCTAATTATTCTAGCCATCATATGAAGTAAATAATATAAATAAAATCAGATCATACTAACTTCAACAGTGACATTGTAAGATACATGAGAGATACGATCCAAGCGGTACATCACTGATGCTGCTTCCGCTGCCGCCTCTTCAAGTTGCTGCTGCGACATAGCCATTGGCGCAAAGAACACTCGAACATCAAATACTCCCTCTCAACTACTCTCTCAAACTTTTCTCTCAACTCAAAACCTATTCTCTCAAACCACACTACACACAAATGATGCTCATGGAAGGCTGCTATGGATTTTTAATACCAAAATCACACATAATCCGTGACAGGGAGGAGGGTATTTCATAGGGAAAAAACATGCATGATCCGTGGCAGGCATGCACGGATTTTGGTTGCATCAATAATGCATGATACGTGGTACCCATGCACGTATTTCTTGATTTGCATCAACGAGTGATACGTGGCAGCCATGTACGGATCATGTTTTCCGATCAAAGAAATCCGTCGTTGGCCACCACGTATTATGTGTATCTTGTAATACTTGGTTGGGTGCCACGGATTTCATAGAGTTGTTTTAGGAAATTTCGATCCCACTTTGCCAATTAGGAGATTTTGATCATTTTAAACCCCAATTATTTTATTTTGATCATTTGCCCTTTGTTTTACTTATATTTTTATAATTTAAAATATTTTTTCGGTTTATAATATTTAGATAATAAGTATTGTTAATTTTTTTCTGAATTTACTCCTAAAAATAATGTAATTTCAAGAAAGAAAATAATAAGGATAGTTTTAATTAAAATGGTAGGGAATTAACATTTTTAGTGGATAAAAATTGAAAGTTGGCTAATATTAATTAAAATACAAGATAAATATTTTATATAAAAAATGTTAATGAACTAAATTTTGTCAATAAATTATAATATTGACATCTTGAGGTTAAGTTCGTAGGGGAAAAGTTAATTTTTTTTAAAACCAAAATCTTTATAAAATTAATATTATATATATATAAATAATTTGGTTTGGGAGTGCTTTTAGCATAAATTTTATAATTTACATATTTATAAATCCCTATATAATTTTTAAATAAGTAATTCATAAAATTGTTTGATATCCCAACATAGTGTGAAGGTTATTCTATAGGATGGGTGTTTTAGTCATTTCGTTCCAACACAAGTAACAAGAACTGAGGTGAAAAAAAAGGTTAAAAACTTAAAATACAGCTTCACCTAGACATATAACTTTAGCCAATAAAAACAAGACACGTAACCCACAAAGGCATGGCACACACATGGGATCATAGCATAGCACATGATGTGCAAGGCATGGCCATGCAGTATCATCATTAGAATGTGGGACCCAAAGCAAGTGGAAACAAATATGAGAAAATATAAAAAATAAAAAACAATGGACTGAAAACTGAATCCTGAAACAACGAAGCAGAGTTCACGCGGTGAGAAATAGATCTGTGTATATCTGAAGCTGCACTCTGATTGGGCCACGTACTCCACCGAGTCAACTCGCCCGAGTTACCTTAACATAAATATCTTGGGGGCCTCTCCAGCACCAGATATTTGTTAGCTGACCGTTTCTGCTGCCCGGTTTATCCCAGCCACTCGTTGGACACGTTTCGTCGTACCGTGCGCCGATCCCGTTTCGGTCTCGGGCAGCTTTTGGTGGCTACTTTCCCACTCTCCAATCTTAATTTATTTTTTATTAAATAAAAGAATAATACATTTATTCATTTTTAATTCTTAATTATATTTTTATTTTATTTTATATTTATAAGAATAATACTTAAAAGAAACTTTTATTGATAAACACTTCAATTTGTTTATTAGGATAAATATGTAGGCTATTTTAGTGGATGAAAAATGATCGGAAAAAAAATTGTAGGCTATTACTTAAATACTTCTTACACTTTTTTCTGTATGGATAATTTTTTATTTTATATTTATTATGTTTCATATAAATGATTTATATTTATAAGAACAATTTCTTATTTTAATTGACCAAATGTTTTATATAATATAATATTTGTGAGAATAACAATTTAAATATTATCACAAATGAAAATTTGAATATTTAATTTAACATACAAGTATATATGACAATTAGTATATAATATACATGTTCATAAAAAAGTATATGTGCATATAATGAATAAGTGGATATTTAATCCAAACTCCTCAGTCTCTTATATACTAGTATTTAGTGTTATTAAATTAGTATTTGATATTTGATAGACTAATAATACATAAATAATATTTGATATTATACATTATGGAATGATTAAATATTATATTTAGATGAAAAATATTTTTTTCAGAAAAGTGAAAATAAATTTGTTTTCGCATCTTAAATAGAATTAATGTAAAGGTTTTTTTTTTTTCATGAATTAATGTCAAGTTTAAAATCCTACTATTACCGCTTCTAATGGCACCAACACCATGTACAGCCAGGAGAGATGAAAGAATAATTTTACAAAAATTTGCATTTTATTTGAATGTTATTTTTTAGAGATTAATTTTAATATGGAGAAGGTGTTGGTGTGATTTCGGTGTGTATTACTCGTCTATGGAAATTTTTTGTATTTCAATTCTTTCTTGCAAAACATTGTTTGTGTTCTTCAAAATCCTTCCTGTGTTTTTCAAATTATTGTCTGTCTTTTTTAAATTATTTTATAAAGATTTAGCTAACGTGTGTTCTAAAGGTACAAGTTAAACTTACTATTAATAAAAATTTTTAAATATTTACATTTAATGAATACACAATAAATATATTAAAATTTTAAATTTTTGTATTTCAAATAAAAATTTTCTTAAATAATAATTTTATCATGTACTCTATTATAATTTTCTTAAATTGCATGAATTTTTTAAAACGTTTTCTGCGTTTTTTAAAATTTACAACTCTAAACCCATCTAAGTGTAAAATACCTTAATGATGCCAATATTAAAGTATATCGCTCATCTTTATTTTATGTGAAAATAAATCATATGACATTATTCCTTTATTCTTCCCTGGTAAGAGATTTTGAGTTTGAGCTTCCTCTTAAATAAAAAAATTCCTATATAAAAGAAATCAAGTCATTATTTTTATTTATAATTTGTTTTGCCCCTTTTTCCGTAATAATTAAGATAATGTAACAGAAAAATACAAAAAATAACTAAGGAAGCATGCATTATTGGATCTGAACTGCTGAAGTGCAAAGGATGTAATGGTTACTCCTCACCTAACAACGTTGTACATGCATATGTGGTGGATTGCCACACTGTACTGATAAACTCACCGAACTGGGAAACAAACACATGTTGCATATGCTATTCAGTTTTTTTAAAGTCATAAGTCTTAACTGTTAATAAACCAACCAACATTTTTTTTTTTACATGACATAGCAAAGAATTAAAATAATAAAAAGAGTGAATAACCAACCCATCCTCTAATAATTACTCTCAAAAGACTATGAAGTTCTTTATTAAAAAAACACATTCTTTTTAATTCTTATTTTTTATTTGTGAGACTTTTCAGCTTTTGTTCTTTTATCTCATGAGACATTTTAATTTCTTATAATGTAATAAAATAAGGACAGAAAAGAACATGAGTCACGAAGATTTTTTTTTTTTAGAAATCTTATTGTCTTTTAATATAATTATGAGGGGGTTATTTTTATATTTTTCTCTAATAAAAAATAAATATTCATTCTCATAGATAAATAGATGATTATTTAGGAAAAATGTGCAATTTTTTAATTAATTTTTTAAAATAAATTTATACATGTATCTTAATTATATTCACCTAAAAACATTTTTATCATAGAATTCTTCATTTGTTTACTCTTCCATTATGTATTATGTATTTATGTGTATTATTTTACCTAATTTTAATGTATATCTTTTATTTTAAAATATATTTTATATTTTTATACATGTAATTAATTAATGAATAATTTGTTTATACATATAACATAATTTTATAATTATTCCTACCCGTTATAGCTTTGTGGCCTTCATTCCTCACATTTTCTTTATAAGTTTTGTATAATTTTAAGTTTAGCCCCTCTAAACTTTAAAGTTAGTTTGGTTCACTCCATTTTCTTTATGTCAAATTAATTTCATACCTAAATATTTAATTTTTTTTTTTGCCCCTCATATATAGCCTAGCTCCACTCCTGATTATCCCTTTCACCTTTTGTTAATTTTTCTTTCAAAAAAGATTCACTTTTTTCTTTGATTAATCGTGTGAAATTAAACTATAATATGTTGACAATGATTAAGGTAACGAACTTAATACATAAAGAAACTAACAGACAAAAGGGTTACAATCAACAAGATGGTATGAGTTATATCAGCGAATAATATTTAAAAGCATAACAATAATTATTATTATGTCTAAGTTAATTCTGGGTATATGCTTAATGCTTGTTGACGTGCATGAACAAAAAACCGGAACTGGTAAACCATTTCCAGTACAGTTTTGAATTTTGATAACTAATGGGGTTTGACTTATTAGTAATCAATATATAATTAATCATATATTAAAGACATAAGCTTTATAGAAAAGGAAGAATTATTAGTGCCGTAATCTCAATCAATTGCAGTAGATAGTGGTGGTATCTTTTCAATTAGCACTAACAAATGTAATTAAATATTAAATTATAGAATATAATACATATAATTAGAAGTTAGTATTTTAGATGAATGCCGATAAAATGTAGCTTAAATAATATTTTTTTAATTAACAGAGGTTTTAAATTTGAATTTTTCTTTTAACATATTTTTGATAAAAAAATTATTTTAGATGAATGAAATTAAAGTAGCTAGTAGTACACACTACACACTGGTAGAAACTAAAACAGTAAAACATATAATTTCGCACTAGTCATTATTATATGATTGAGTAGGGTTTTATGTACACCAATAAAGTTATACATGTATGAATGGTAATCATGCACTCCTAAATGTCAAAATTAAAGGAGGATGGAAGAGGACCTAACCAATTTAAGTCAACTAAAGCAAAGCAATGTATAAATATAATTAATTAGCATTTGATAAAACATAAGATTAGAAGTGAGAGTAAAACTGTCCGGGAGACTTTGAGGGAGGAATCAAAGTGAGAAAATATAAGATGAAAAAACAATACATCTAACTTAAAACCTTAAGGTGTCAAGTAAGTGTGTCTCTCATTTTATAAATTCCTCACTTCTTCTTGCTTTCAAAGATGTGAGATCTCACACTTGAACATCAATAATCTTTCCCTCAAGTGTGAGTCTCTACATCGAGCACAACTTCCCTAACTCCTTTATTACATTTTGAGTATTTGTCCATCATATTTTCAATGCTTCTCATAAAATCAGATCGATCAATCATCGGCTCTGATATCACTTGTTGGGCCACCATGGGTAGCAAAATCGTCGGCGAAACTTCGAGAGAGAAACCAAAGTGAGAGAACATAAGATGACAAGATACCACAATTAACTCAAAATCTTAAGGTTTCAAGTAAGTGGGTCTCTCATTTTATAAACTCCTCACTTCTCCTTGCTCTCAAAGATGTGAGGAGCTCAAAAATGTGAGATTAACTCCTCACACTTGAATATCAACAAAAAGATTGTTGATTTAAACTTTTTTATAAAAAATATATAAAAAGTTAATTTTTCAATAGAATTATCATGAATTTATTAAAAATTTAGTTAATATGTACTCTAAAGACAAATAAAATTAAATGGGTTATTTTAATATATGCTTTGAAGGTATATGTTAATGTTATTAGTTAAAAAAATGTTTATAGAAAAAGATTAAAAAATTTAATTTTTAATGTATTTATTGTATATTTATTAAAATAAGATTGTTACAAATTGTTTTTAATAATAACTTTAACATATGGGTTAAATCCAAATTAAATTAGGTATCCATAAACACAAACAAAAATAATTGAAATCCGGTTCAGAAATATCTGGGCATAGTTGACAGCTCAAGACACCAAGCAACCCACAATGCCAACAAAAAAGTAAAACAATATTTTATTGACCACTGTCTCCTTTCCCATCCCATTATGCCATTTTTCATTTATTCCAACTTTCTCAATATAAAATTCACTTTCATCATCACCTGGAGGGTACTTCCGTCATTATACTCCACTGTAGTGTTTACCAAATTTTTTTTTTTTTTTTTTTTTTTTTTTTAAAAATTA
>JASCZI010030210.1:446826-470662 GCA_036250425.1 Stylosanthes scabra
GCACTAACAATATATATTGAATACTAAACAAAATAACACACATAAATAAATAAATAACAATAAAAGAGAGAAAGGAAAGAACACACCAATTGATAACGGAGTTCGGCCAATTTTTGCCTACGTCTTCGGTCAACACTACTTATAGCTGATCTCTTTAATATGTGAATATATAGAAGAGATTACAATTTTGGGATGGATAAAACTAAAGGATTTGAATCCTTTATATAAGGGGCTAAACCCCTCCCCTTAATGAATTTGGTCGATGTGGGGCAAAACTAAGCCACCACCATCGCCAAATAACAACCACTCTAACCTAAAAACGCGTGTATATACGCACTAATGAAACAAAAACGTAATCAACCACTCTCCCACTCTTACCACCACTATTCAAATTCACAAACATTCAATTCCTCCTCGTCCTCCTTCGTCGTCGACGTCGTCCTCGTCCTCATCTTCTTCTTCTTCTTCTTCTTCTTCTTCTTCTTCTTCTTCTTCTTCTTCCTCCTCCTCCTCCTCCTCCTCTTCTCAGTTTTATATTGATGTTGCTGTTGTTGTTACTGCTGCTGCTGTTGTTGTTGTACAGAAAAATGAAGCAATAATACGCAAAAAGCAACATTGTGAAGAAATAGAAAGCAACATTGCGCAGAAACAGAAAGCAATAATGCGCAGAAATAAAATATTCTTCTTCTTCTTCTTCCTTCCCTCCTTCCTTCCTTCCTTCCTTCCTTCCTCAGAACAGAGTTGCAGAAATCATGCAAAGAAAGAAGAAAACACGAATCACCAATTAAAAATCATGAAATTCAAAACGAAAACGACAACATTAACCAACAACGTTACAGAGAACAAAAACACAATTACCTCCAGTATATGCATAGATCACATCGCAATTGAAAAACAGAGCAGAAAGGAGTTGCAGAAATCACGCTCAAAGAATGAAAACGAAGAGAGGAAGGCAAATCAAGCTAAGAAGACGAAAAACGGAAAGAAACAAATTTGCTTAGTTAAAGCACTTGGTTGATGTTATATTAAAGGGAGTGAGACGCGTGTTGTAATTTGCTTGGTTAACCACTTGGTTGGTAAAACCACTTGTCCACCTAAAATTATCGTTTTAATATTATCTATAAGTATAATTAAAAAAATAAAAATATTTTGTGTTTAAAAAAAATAATATGGAAAAGTACAAAGGCCAACGATGACCGACCAAAACTCTAGCGTGCGCTCTCTCTAGTTCACTCCAGCGCACTGTCACCCTCGCCGACGTCGTCGTTGCCTGCGTTGCACTGCTGCTGCCCCGCCTCTTCTTCTTCTTTTTCTTGCCGCGTTGCCCGCTGTCGTTTCTTCCTCGCGCTCTGCACTAACATCGTCGCATCCTCCTCCTTCTTCTTCCTCTCTTTCCCACTGCGCCACCTCTCTTGTTGTGTCTGTTGTTGTTGTGTTGGTGTGGGCTGTGGTTAGTGTGAGATGTGGTTGGTGGTGATTTAAGATTTAGCTATTATGATTGATAGTGATTTAGGGTTTTGATGGCTGCAGTTGTTGACTTGTTGTTGGTGATAGCAATGATGAAAGAGTGATGGATGATCAGTTTTATATTCTGTGGATGATTACTTTTTATTAGGCCTGATTCTCTAACATAGTTTTTTATTTTAAAAAAAAAAATTCCTAACATAGTTGAATCAATATATGTGTGTGTTATTTTAACATTTGTAGTATATATTTTATATGTAGTATATATTTTATATTTCAATATATATTAGAGTTTAATTTTGATGCACTAACAGTGTAAAGAGTTTTATAGAGTCATCCAATCAGATTCAAGCATTTATATAATTTTAGAAGTAGTGAATTTAAAAATGAGTTATTTTTGATGATGTAATAACATCTTATGGATGTATGTATAAAACTCTTTTACGAGTATGAAAATTAAATTCTTTTAATAATTAAAAATTGATGAATTTACATTGAGTATTTTTTTTTTGCAATTTTTTATAATGAAATTTTTAAAAATTAAAAATTAGGGAAATTAAATTTTCTGTTTATTTGCATGTATATTTCACATAGTTATTCAAATATTTTTATAAAAACGTTAAATTAAAATATTGTAAATTGAAAATTTAGAAGATAATATAATTCATTATTTTGTGACCTTTAGAAGATAATTTGTCACTTTTAGTTTTAATTTTTAAAATATTTTTTGTAAATTTTTAAATCGAAAAAAACTTGATGGTTTATTCGGTATCAAAATCAAGAGAAAAAAAAAGCACCGAAAGAGATTTATTTACTTATTCTATATATTGGACCAATTTTCCCCCTTGTTTTTCCTTTTAGTTTGAGAAAATTGTAATCGTGTAGAAAGAAGATATTTTCAATTTTTATTTGCCCCTTTCCATAATTAAGAGAAGAAAAAAGAAGGTTATCTAAAAAGATTTGGTGAGATAACTATCCTTAAAAAAAAGTTTTTTATATTCATAAAAGATAGAATATGTTTGGTAAAATTACCTAAAACGTTATTTAAAACTAGGGCTAAAAGTGAGTCGAGCCAGACCAAGCTCAAGCTCCGCTCATGAAAATTGAGCTTGGCTCATGGGTCAGCTCATTAACAATCGAGTCTATTTCTTAAGCTCAAGCTTGGCGCACCGAAAACTCACGAACTAGCTCGAGCTCATGAGCCTGCTCAAATAACATGAATATAATATATAATTTTATTTCAGTAAATTATAATTACATAACATATATATAAATCAATAATTCTATCTGAACAAGTGATTTTGGCTAACCAAGTGCAACCAAGTGGTTTATTTCTATGCTAAATATAATATTATTTCGGTGTCAAATAGTATAAAAAAGTGCACCTAAATAAAATTCTATTTGACACCGAAATAGTCTTTTATTTAGCATAAAATAGCATTACCCTATATAAATAATGGTAAGTAACTAATAAAAAATTAGCCAACGTCAATGAAAAATATAAAAAAATTCAATTCATTTGTAATATTATTTTACCCTTATTTTTAGTGTGATTAATATTGACTAACTAATTGTTGGTTTTAAATATTTTTTTATATATAAAACATCACCTTTGTATAATAAATGATTAATACTTTATAGTTTAAATATTATGTGTATTAATAATTTAATAAATAAATAAATATTTATATATATTTTCAAGCCAGCTTACGAGCTAATGACCTGAGCTTACCCAAGTTCAAGCTCGACTCATTTAATTGTCGAGCTTAAACCTAAGCTCAAGGTAAGCTCACCAGCTCGCGAACTTAACTTATCGAGCCGTTAATGAGTCGAGCTTGAGCTGGCTTGACTCAATTCCAGCCCTGGTAATTTTGTCAATCTTTAACGGGTTTGAAACCACTTTTCTTCTTTCATAAATAATTTTGTAAGTGCTCGGATATTTCGTGGAGGTTTGGTATTTTTTTTGAAAAAAAAAAAAAAAGAAAAGAAGAAGAAGATATCACGTGCATGGCATGCGGTGAATAGTTGCTTTGGCATGTGTCTGTTTCTTTTCTTCTTTGTAAATTGTAAGCAGTCCCTATAAAAGCCCAAAAGCACCACCCTTCTGCCTTCTCAGCCCCCCTCTTCTCTCTTCCTTCTTCCTCCGCACTTTTCTTTCACAACACACCCAAAATCAGAATCGGAAAATCCAAAAAGGAAGGGTTTTTATTTAACCTCCGATGTCGAAGAAGAGAAAGTCCATAGCCACCAGCCTCGACGAGGTGGATCGAACCATGTACACGTCCTTTTGCAGTGCCGCTAATTCTTTATCGCAGCTCTATACTCATGCCATGAATCAGCAGAAGCTTTCTTTCCAAGCTGGTGAACGACACGGCCTTGTAAAATTCTTCTCCTCTCACTTTTTCTTTTTTGTTTCTTTGAAGATCCTGACCTTTTCGCTTTTGGGATTTTGGGCATTTGATGTTTTGGGTTTGATTAGGGTGGTTCTCTGTGTTTTTATTTTTTGGGGGAAAAGTTAAAAGTTAAGGTTTTTATTTGTTTGGTTTTATTTGAATTTAATTTTAAATTGTTCCTAGGCTGAGAAATCCCCTGGATTGTTGTGGTTGAATGGCATGAGAAATGGACTTGTAGTGCATCATGTTCGGATGTTGCTCTGTTTTTGCTTGTTTTTCTGAATCATATTTGGGGTTTTAAATTGTTAAAACCAAGGTAAACCTCTGCATGTTCTCAAGTTAAATGAACAAGTTCTTTTAGTAATATTTGGTTAAAGGATTCAGCTCATATAGTCATATTCAGGTATAATAATCACTATGTTCCTGTGCTCATGAGCTTCAATTTAACACATGCTGATATTCAGTTGCTGATGTTGGTTTTGGAAGATAAAATCATTAAGATTCTTTTGCTGAATTCTAATTCTGTTAATATTTTGCTGGTTTGTTTGTTGTTTCTTAATGTAGTGGAGTTAACCTAATAACTTTATATTGATTTCTTGTGTTTTTGGGCTGAAACTTGAAAGGATTTGTTGCTAGGTTGGTTTACATTGTTGTAAAATACTATCTTCTCAAATGAACTTGAGACAGTTAAGATTAGAACTTTGAAGTTTTGCAAAATTTTGGCTTGCCTTTACTACAACGGTCCGAAAGCATATTTTGTTTCCAGAAACTTTGCTAACATACCTGTTTGTTTTCCTAAATATTTTCACGGAATTCGATGATTGCTTTTTGGAGCCTGGTTTCAAGAACATGGGATAGCTTGTGATGGAAAATGTCACCCCTATTCTTGTTCCCATTTTCCCGTCTATATATATATATATATATAAGTTTTAACCATTTTCAGCTAAATTCCAGCATGGGAAATTTGAAGAATTTTGAAGTTTTCTTGGTTCTGATTTCATTTACTTGGATCTCCTTATGATTTTAGGAAAAACTCTGTCAGTGGATCTGGAGACAACAAGAGGGAGGATCAAGGGTTGCAACAGTTGATATACTTAACTACATTCAGGTAGTATGATGTATAAATTTTCATAAATCCTTCTGCTGATTGAGAGTGGCTTAGTGGGGGAAATGTGTATGTCTTTAGAAGTGGAAGTTAGTGAAAAGAAAGTGCATGATCTACTGAAGGGAAGCTGATAAAAAAAAAATTAATCTGTTTACCTGATCATGTGCTGGGTTTTCACTTGGGGTTGTTGAATGTTTGAAGGGGCCAAGCGGCACAGAATTTTGTGTAGAATTTGGCCCAAATCCCACCCATTTTCAGGGATGAGTTCTTTTACTGCCCATGGAGAAAGAGGTACAAGATAGTTATGAAATACTATACTAGTCTTGCTGTCTTCATTCCTCAACAATCGGTTGAAGTTTTGATGGTTTTAAGAAACTTTTATCAGTTGTCTTATTGTATCTATAAGCAGGCTGCTTCGGTTTCTTGTTGGTTTTCATACTGTTTTTTCTGCAATCTGTCTGTCTATATTTTTATATTTTTTTTGAATTAAGAGATGGTTCTATTTGTATTGATGTGTTCTTTTTAGTTTATGTGAAAAGGTGTATTTGAAATTTTATATTTTACTTGTGGGCTTTTAGACAGTATAAAATTGCCCCAAGGCTGCTTCTTGATGAATATTTGTTGGATGCTTGGATCATCCATTTGACAGTTTAAATGGGGAACATAATTATGGAACTTGAGAGCTTGATGATCTCATGGCAATTCAGATTTTTTTTAAAAAAAAAAAATTTGAAGGGGAACCTCGAAGCAATGGTTGAGTTGTCCCATGTGACCTCAAGGTCACTAGTTCAAGCCACATAATTAGCTGCAAATGCAATTAGGCTACCTACATTACACCCTTGGTGTGGCCTTTTCCCAACCATGTGATAACACAGGATGCTTGTGCACCTGGCTGCCATTTATCTATCATTGAAAATATTTGAGACTGATAAGTCTCCCTGAAAATTAAAGTGGTTATGGTTAGCTAAGCGTGTGGTTGTGGCTATTTGGATACATAGATGTTTTGTTAAAGGTGTGATAGTCAATGTTTTGCTGCTCTGGGATGCCTTTACGCTTTGAGATTGTTGGATTGATGTTGTTCTTGGTTGTAAAGTCCTTATGTGAAAGTTTGTTACCCTGCCTGCAGAATGAGCTTGATTATTGTGGAGAGGAGCCATCCGTGTCACCCAGAGCACCACCACAACACCAACAATCACAACCGGTAATGCATGTGAGTAATTCTGGCTTTCTGTTAACTTCAGGGTCTTCTGTCCAAACAATGGTGGGACAGGGACTCCGGTCTGAGCAATGTGATAATCAGCCAAAGAATTCTGTGTTTTCAAATGCTTTGTCAAGCCCTATTCGGCGAAGCCTTCAGCATTATCATGTTGGTGAGGGGGGAAATTACCCCAGTGGCCTCTCCTTGGTGAATGGAAACCGGAACAATGAACCAAACTTTGTTCACCATCAAAGCAGGGATTCTACTGCATTCAATTCCAACGATTCTGCCATGGACATGCATGCTGACTAGTCATGCCTTTTGGTCTATCAACTGGATATCCTTGTTCCATTGCCTGCAAAAGACGTGAACAACCATGGGAAGTCAATATCTGGTTTTTGTTCGCCAAGAAACGGCAGTAAGGTCAAGTCAGTTCTGTTAACCTATTGATATGCTTATATGTTATCCAAGTGATTAGTATTAGATTGGATGTTAAAATTTATGTGTAAAGCTTGTTTATTTTTTTATTTTAATTTTTTGGTTGAAATAATTTAAAAGCTTATTAATGTTTACCATGATTGCCCCCATGTATCTCCTCTTTCTGAAAAGACTGATCTTGAATGTAGGGATTTCTTCTATCTGAAGTTTCCTATGTAAATCTGTCCTTTTCTCAGATCCTCTATATGGCAATTTTACAGCTTCGGGCATCTTTTGTTGATCTCTTCCTTTTCCTTTTCATGGCTATGCTGTTATTCCCTATTGTGTGAATATGTGGTTCCATTAATCTTTTCTTTGTTGGATTGTCAAGAGAAGGAATAAAGACACCCCATATAGGCTGCAATGTATTTCTTTATCTGTGAATTGAAACTAAGTGGCTAGATGGTTATGATGATGCATTAGGTTAGGAACTTGGGATATATGCTTTGCCACCTTGACATTTCCAAAATATTGCAAAGAAACAATTGAGAAAGGAAAAAAAGGAGTTGGAACCACAAGTTTAAAGTTTGAGAAAGGTATTTGAAATTGCATTTGCTGGTGTGTTTATGTGAATGTTTTGGTGCATTGGCACACTTTAATCTTAAGTGTAGAATTGCTCCATGGAATATTCTCCTAAGTTGGTGCCTTACCTGTTTTGAATACTTGATATCCAGATTCTGGTTTTTTGCTTGCTTCTCCAATTTCCCTTCGAATAAAACCTTTAAAGGAATGCAATACCTCAAAACAAGAGTGTTTTCCCAAATGAAAAAAATATTTTGGTAACTAAAACGCTGATTCAAACAAATCATTTCTTGAATGAAATCTTGAGTTCCCAATATTATGTAAAAAATATAAATAAAAAACAAAAGCTGACGAGTTATATTCGGGTAGTAAAGTCAATTTGTCCAAGATGCTTTTAGTTTTGTTATTTTTGTTGGTCTGTTGTTCTAAGGAAAGGGAGAAAATAAGTACATGAACATGATTGAGACCCAGGAAAAAAAGAGGTTGCTTGATTATCATTAATGTTTGTTCATTATATATAATGCATATGGATTCTAGTAGAGTATAGTTAATGGGCACAAAGAGAAAGTTATGTGGCCACTAGAGTTGTGATATTGATATTGATATTGATATTATAGATTAAAATAATAGTTGAGGGCAATGAGGGGGCACTTAAGTACCACGGTGTTACTTTTTAGCATTTGGGAGAAACATAATCAGCTAAATCAATCATCATAACGAAAATGTTTAATTATGGTTAACATTGTTTAAATGATATAAAAGGAACATAACATACGTATGTATCCAATTGGGAAGTAGTCAAAGTAATATAAAAATGATATCCAATTGGGAAGTAGTCAAAGTAATATAAAAATGAATAGTGTTACGAAAAACGTTAAGGAATGAATAGGGAACTAATGAGTGTAATTAGAAAAATAGTCGATGGTAAAATGAGAAAAAGAAAAGAAAAAAAAATAATATTGGCTTCCTATTGTCTTGTAATATGAGATTGCAAGATTAAAGTGAAGACGTCTATTAAATTCTTTTGAGGAGTGTATATAAAATATAAAATCATATGAACTAATTATTCCAGTCACCGCAAATTAGTACTAAATTAAAGAATTAATCATTAAAATTGTCTTTGAATTTTTAATTCGCTAACAAAACTGTCCATGAATTTTGAAAATACTAAATGTGCCCGTCAGGCAATCAATATTATTATAACGTGATAAATCAATCCAAACGTCTAAAAACCAAAAAAATGTTAATTGTGTAGTATGCGGCAAATGAAATATTTTATGTAACGATTCACTCAGACTCCACGGTTAACTTTTTTTTTTTTTTTATATTTGAATTGATTTATCACGTTTTCAAAGGAACAATCATCTATTACGAGAATAAAATGAGAAAAAAATAGTAAAATTTGTCTTGGTCTTTTTTTATTTTTTATAGTGTGTTATAGTGTTGACTGAAATAATTAACTACTATAGTGTTAGTTTCTTAGTAAAGTATTAAAATATATGGAATTCAGTTTATTTAGCCCACCGATTTAGGATGCAATTTATCATAAAATCAATTACTTTTATCCAAATCAGAGAGAACTGCTGTCCTAAAATTTGAGCCTAAAAAAAGTTACAAGATGCATAAAATTGATAGAAAAGAATATTTTAGAGATTGAATACGCAAGAAGGAGAAATAAGAAAAAGAAAAGATATTATTATAGGAAATAGGAATAATAATAATAAGGCATGGCAGAAGATATCAATAATAGTTTTGTGTTTTGGTGTGGTGTGTTGTTTGTTGCATGAAAATTGGGAGATAGATATCTCCGATTCTCGTGCCTTCAAATCTCTTCAGTCTTCACCACCTCTGTAGTCAATATCTAAATCATATTCTTCTGATATATCAATCCATCCCAACATCCATTCCACACATTTCCCTTTTTTATGTGCTGCGTGCTTTTCATCAAAGTTTATCCTTTTTTGCCGTGAATTTTGGATCCAAGGGAATGCAACTTGATTACACAAGTTTTGTTGTAGTAAATCATGATATTTTTATCAAAACGAAAAGAAAATAAAGTGTTTATTAGATGAAGGTCAATGCTATAGCATTTATTACGCTAACCCGAGTAATTTGGGAGATATTTTTTGTTGAAATGATGAGATTTGTGTGTGTGATTTAGGGTGAATGTTAACATGAATAAATAATTTTATGTTTTAATACGTATTATACAGGTTAATTTTAGTAATTAATTTTGTGTCAAATAAATTTTATTTTGATGATGTCTCACACTTTAGTTGACGTACGTCTTATCTTGACGCTATGATTCATCAATACAAAAAGTTAAAATGCATAGAAAGACGCGCGTATAATGGAGTCTATTTCTATTTGACGCCTCCTCCTCTAGAATTTTCCAAACACCACTTAATTTTTTTTAAAGTAAGTAAATTGGCATGTTTAAATTTGTCCACATATAAAATTTTGTTAATTAAAAATATTTTAGATACTTCATAATTTATAATAATCTAATAATCTTAATAGTTTATTTTAATATATTATAAATATATATATATATTTTAAAAATATTTTATAATTAAAATTAATAACTAAGATCATTGAATTATTATATATTCTAGAGCATCTGAAATATTTTTTATGATGAAAATTTAAATATAATTAAATTCATATGAAATTATCATTTTAAAATCGTTAAATTATAATATAATCATCTTACAATTTTTAATAATAATTTCATATAAAATTAGCTGAATATTCACTTTATTATTATTAGTGTTAGAGCTCACAAACCGATTCTCATATATTGGTTACTGAGCATTATAACAATTTAAATAAAATAAAATTATCTAGTAAATGAGTTATTGTATATATCATTTTAAGTATTTATAATGTATATTTTCTTAATATATATTTTAACGAATATCTAATTAGTAATTAATTTTTAACATATACATAAAATAAGATAATGATGATAAGAACCATAATATTAACGACATACAAACATGTTAGGAAAGACCAAAATATTTATATCTTTTAAATTTTAAAAACTAAATTGACTTATTTAAATTTCAAGAACCAAAGTTGAGTTATATTAAAAATTTCAAGGCAAATTAAAATATTTATTCAATTTAAATTTTTTTTACACATCAGTCAACTTTTATATGTACGTAAGTAAGTAGGAAAAAAAATAGAGACACCAAAAAATATGTCCCTAAGTACATTAATGAACATTTAATAAGCTGTAACACTAGAAGCATAGCAAGGTAGTGAAGATAATAGATTAGGCTTGATTTGGTAAAGTTTTTGGAGAGATATTAGAGTTTTTAAAAAGTAAAAGTATTTTAATAAATAAAAAATATGATTTGTTTGTAGCTTTTAAAAGATGGAGTATTTTTGAAAATACTTAAGGGGGAATTTTTTAAAAATGATTTATATTTATCAAAATTAAAAAATCTAATATAACTCTATTTATTAATAAATATTTATATTTATTATTATATATATATTTATTATAGTTTTTTTAAATTTTAAATGTTATTTTACCAAATATAATTGTTATTGCTTGTGCTTATTAAAAGATATTTTTTATTTTATTTGATTAAATATATGTGTTACGACTTTTTAAAAAACTATTTTTTAAAAAATAACTTTTGAAAAGTAAAAATTTTATGCTTAGCACTAGCTAGTCCATTATTAGTTTACTTAAAAAATAACAATTAAGATAATTCATTATGATATTATTATGGAAGTTCTAGGAGAAGAGAGAACATTAATGAAGAAAAGCCTAATTAAAAACAATTAAATGTTATAATAATATTATTATTCAATTATTTTAATTATATGTCACCAAAAATAAATTATTTTAATTATAATTAATAAACATAAAATAAATATTCTTTTTACTACTTTAAACTAATTTTTATTGTCTTTTAAATAATTTTATTAAAAATAAAACACACAAAATACCATTCTCATTACCATATAAACTCACATTGAGACCAAATATATGTATTGTACATCAAATACTCTTAACATGGATATACAATATAGACTATACAGTTGTTAATAATTAATTGTGTATTTAAATTATTTTTAATTAATAAAAACAAAAATATATATTTTATTATTAAAAAATACCTATAAAGATAATATGCTATATGTATAGACGGAATTTTTTTATAGAATAAATTGATTCAAGCTCAATAAAAATTATTCATAAATTATATAATTTGATTTAATTTAATTGAACACTAATTTTTTCTTAAAAATAATATTTATTACAAAGATTGGAAATAAAATATAAAATCTCACATCGAAAAATGGGGTCACATCGCTATCATACGCCGTGTGCGTCACTATCCCTGTCCTCTTTTTAAATAATTGGAAGCAGAACAAAATTTAATTACTAAAAATAAGCAAATATAAATTAAACCGAATCGTTTTGTATATATATATACCTATATTTTTTCTTTCTTAATTTATTTCCATTTTCTATATTTGAGCGTTAAATATTTTCAATTCAATTCTCGCCGAGATTTTCGTGCACCTTCCCATCATCTCGCAACGAGACATGCTGCTACTCCTCGCCGTTCATCCACGCGCCGCCTTTCTCCGCCGTTGATTCCCCGCTGCTCCTCTCGGTCGGTACTCCTCACTTTTTCCGATCTGAGAATTTTCCTTTTGTTTCCCGTGAAACTCAGAGAAGCTTGATACTTTGAAATCTCGCTTTTGATTTTTTTTGTTTTATTTGTCGGATTTGAATGTGTGAGTTATTGGAATAATTATTAACTCCGTTCGAGTGCGATTTAAGAGTGTTCGCTTTTGTTGCCTGCGTTTTATGATTCTGTTTCTTCTGCATTCGAACGAGCTTCGAGACTTTCGTGATTTGTGCGAGGGAAATCGGTACCATGCGTTTCGCGAGTTTTTGCATTGAACAAATGATGATAGCTTTCTCGTTTATTATTATTGTTGTTGTTGTTGACGATTGTATTGTGGTTCATGTTCCTTGGGTCGGTCAAGAATATCTGTGATGATTAAGAAGATAAGATGGATGGGATTATTGGTTGAGTTATGTTTTGGTGATTTTAATAATTTTGATAATTTCAATGAGGAAGAAACTCAATGAATTTGAGCCTTTGAGGTCCCTCTTTTAACAATTTGGGCTTTTGGGAATTTAATCTTGATATATCTAATGTTTTTGCAGTGCAAACCAATCAGATATTACCTTTTCTATCACTTTAAGTTAGTTTATTCTACGAATTAATATATTCAAAGACATGGTGATACATGATTATTTAAAAAGGAAAAAAAAGGAAGAGAAATTTCACTGACGTTGACTCAAATTGAATTCTGTTTTAGACTCTAGAAAATTTAGGAAGTCTTAAGGGTAGTGTTAGTCTTAGTCCTGTATTTTGTCCTTGTCTTAACTCCCAAGTCATTTCAAGTCTGTATATTCCCTGTGAAATGTGCTTCTCCTTACCATATTGACGTTAATTTGTTTGATTGAACATATTCTGTCTTTAGATAGTTGAAAGGAATAAGTGGAATGAAAAATATTGTTAGAAATAGTTAAAGTAGATCAGAAGTGAAAAAATTTGAAGCAATGTAAAGTAGTTTTTATCTCAAATCTGATAATTGATTTTTTTTTTTTTATTCTGGAAAGGCTTGTGGCTTTGATTCTTCTGAGGGAGGGAGCCACAAATAGAAATCATTTTATGGTGTGCCCATGAGCAGAACTGATGTTATTGGCAGTAGAAGGAGGAGGGTTCTTCTCGTCATCGGCTTCAGGATATAGTAAAGGCCTGAGCCTTCTTCTGCTGGGTCAGAGGAGTGAGGATAAACCCATGAGAGTTGCGCCGTGGAACCAGTACCAGTTGGTAGACCAAGAATCTGACACTCAGCTCCAGCTGGCTTCCACAAAGAAGTACCCCTCCCGCGGCGGGTGTGCCTCCTTTGGTTGCTTTGGTCGCACTTCCGCAGGGCATGACACTCCATCTCCTCTCAAAGTGGGCCCTGCTCAACAACATGATCTCTCCCCAGGGTCATTGGTTTCCAACCAGGGAAAGGATCCCTCTACTTATATTGATAATGAGAATGATAATAGAAAGGTTGTACTTAAAAGTAGCTTGAAAAGGCCACGGGTTAATAAATCAGTCAATGCTGCTAATGAGCATGTAGCATCAGATGGAAAGGTAGCTGATGCTCCTGGTTCCCAATCAGAGAGGAGAGTGCAGTGGACAGATTCCTGTGGTAGTGAGCTTGCTGAAATTCGAGAATTTGAGCCCAGGTATTTGGATATTTTATTTTCTGTTTCAGCTATTATTAAAGGAAAAATGTTTCTCTTTGTCCCCTTGGAATATATTAAAAATTCTAGTACGTGTGTGTTTTATACTTTGGTTGATCTATATATATATATATCTTGTATTCTGTTGGAAATAGCACAAAAAATGGAACTTGCTTTAGAATTTTCATACTTGTGCTATTATGTTGGAGAAACATTGACAAGAGTAATAGAATCCTCTTAGGAATTGTGTGCTCATCTAAGATCGTTTGATTCTCTCATGCTGTGATCAACTGTACACTATTTTTGGGCAAGCAAAATTCTGCTCATTATTGAATCTACTTGTCAGATATAGAGTTTAGTAGGGAGTTGCTCTAGAACTCATTTCATACTTGGCTTTCTTGTTTGGTCCTGAAGGGGCTAATTGCAAGAGTTATTGGGGATTGTTCTGCTGATCTTTTTTGTTTTTTGAAAGTTAAAGATGCAAATTTGTGATTGATAAATTTTTGGGAATGGTTTTAAAGTTCCACAATTTAAGTATGATAAGCAGCTTTTATATATAGATATATAAAACCATTATAAGTAGGTACTCTGAGAAAGTTCAAAACCTATATTTTTTCGACTCTTCAAATATCGGTTCATTAGGACCTTGGCTGTTAGCAGTTTTACAATATATTTTTGCCAAAACTCTTATTAACTGCTGAACAGTTCACAATCACTCACAGTTCTCAATCAACTCTTCAAATAATGCCTACCAAGGATCAAACCTGTAGATGCTATTTATTGGTCTTGCAAGAGTGGCCTAACAGATGATCAGACAGTGTATGTATGGCTAATGTGTTTATATAAACATGCATAGTGCTAATTGCTTTAGATCATTTACTCAACAACATATAGCTTTTATTTCATGTAAATAGTTCTTTATCAGCCACAGCTTCACAGAAAATTTAATGTCTTTTTTACACTTTCTCCAGTTAGTTTAGTTCATGTAATTTTATTCCAATTTGAATTAGGCAATGATGTCTGTAGCAGTGATAACACTGTCATAATTTGCCAAAGTAACAATGGCTAACTGAATGTCCACACGTTTACACTTGGCTGAGTCTTTTCCATGTTAATAAGACGTTTAGAACTTAACTTTATCTTCACTCTGTACTTTCTCCCTAGGACACTTCTCTGATTCTCATTACAAATCAGAAACCACATAGGGCTGCCTGGTGCATAAGCTCTTGTGTCAGGTAGGGTTGGGAAAAGAATTGCATCCAAAGGGTGTAATGTATAGAGAATAAGAAAAACATAAAATCTCATTAGTTTGCTGGGTGTAATATATAGAGAATAAGGAAAACATAAAACCTCATTAATTTGTTTTATCACCAGTAAATTAGCATGTTGCAATGACCTGGTCTGTGCCTTGATAGTTTCAGAACCATTCATTTCATGTATTCTGTGTTGGGAGCATCTATATACTTGATTTGTTTGTTGTGACGAGTCATGAAGGTTTCTAGCAGTATTCCTTGTCATGCTCTTTTTTGTTTTTCATGTGTTCTTATTACCTACTTGAGTTGATTCAATAAGATGAAATTTATCTTACCACTGCAGTGAGGATGATGGATCAGATGATGAATTTGAGAATGGAAGCAAGGCTTGTTCCTGTGCAATTATGTAAATTGGAGTCATTAATGATGATAGGATCAGATCATTCATCGGGTTATTCACTGCCAACACAATCCATCACTCTGCCTCAGGCAAAATGGAGCAAATATTTTTCAGTCTTGTGGAGATACATACACCAACACCACCATGATTAAGCGATTATTTGTGTCTACAAGTTGCTTGCCGCAGCTTTGAATTTTGCTCCTCCAACCCTCAACAATTTGTTGTATAATTCTTGTCATGTGTGAATTCTTTACCTTCGATTCATCATTTTTATGCTACATTATGTTCCTGTTTTTATATGGATTAACAAAAGTTATATTCTATGGTGTTATCTAGAAGATGAGTTGGGTGGAGATAATGCTCAGGGCATAGGATGCAATGACATGGTTTCTCTACATAGTCAACTACAGCCAGTGGGGTATAGCTTTCTTGTTATTGTTGTTGTATGTTCTTATCTAGAAGAAAGATAATACAAATGTAAAATTTTGTAAAGAATCAGTGTAGTCATAATGGGAATGTAAGTTTGTGGGGGTGGGTCTTGCTTAATTTCTTTTTTCTTTTTTCTTGGAGAAAACTCATGTTCTTTTACCTCCTTGCAATTGCTTATGATTAGGTTGTGATGAGTTTAGTATGATGTCTGTATGAGGAGGAACTCGTCATTGTTAGTTGGAATCTGAAATACTATTTCCTTACACCAGTTTGTTTATTTTTTATGTGCTAAAGATGAAATCTTACAAACAGTGAAATTATCAGGATAAATTACAAGTATGTTTGGTTGAGTGAACTGATAAACGAAAAGTAGTTGATGAAGTAAATAAAAAAACTCAATAACTGGTTAAATTTAAATCTCACATAATTGAGGAAACAAATTTTAATTAATATAAGAAATGTTTTAATATGTACTTTGCTAAAGGCTCGTTGATGAATATTGAATGGTCTCGCGATCTGAAATTGGGAGTTGAAAAAGGTCACTAAGTAATTTTGAATTTAAGACAATGCAAATTACTGTCCAAGGTTGTAGGTTTTGTCTATAATTGCTAATTACCAATTTAGTCACCATTGACTTTTGAGTAAAAATATTCACAAAAGTGATTTATCCATTACTTTTTTTATACTAAGAGTCAAAAGAGTAAGCAAAATCCAATAGATGATGGTGGATTTCTACTTTTTTTGTTTCCAATTGTAGTCCTAAGAGAAGAGATCAATGGTGCAAGTTAAAAGCAGTTGCTTCTCCACTTGGTCACACCTTGTCCACACAACTTGTGCTGATAAGATCCCTTAACATCCACACTTCCAAACCCAACTTAAGAAAAGTTTAAAGTCTTAGAGGATTGTTTGTGACTTGTGAGCATCATCATCATCATCAGAAAATATGTCTATGACATGTTCATTCCCATGCATCAAAATCCCAACTTGTTCTTCATCATCATGCACATCTTCATCATCACCAACACATTCCTCATATTACTCTCTTAGATTCTCTTCTTCCAAGCCTTGTTATGCTGTTTCCACCATCAGGAACTCTCAGACTGAAGGTCCTATCAGAAGACCAGTGGCTCCTCCTGTTAGAGACCCTTCCTCTTCTTCTGCTTCTGGTGGCACTGTTCCTCAGCCCATCAAGCCCACACCACCTTCTTCTCAGCCTCCACAACCACCACAGAAGCCACCACCTTCTGCTGTTTCTGATGATAAAAATGTGGTGACAATGGAGTTTCAGAGGCAAAAGGCCAAGGAGCTTCAGGAATATTTCAAACAGAAGAAGCTTGAAGAAGCTGCTGACCAAGTTCCTGTCTTTGGCTTCATTGGCAAGAATGAGATTAGCAATGGAAGGTAAAAAAAAAAAAAGTCTTTCTTTTTGTTTTTAGGGTTTATGATTTCATACTTTTTTTTTTTTTTGGAAGAGTTAGGGCTAAATTTTACTTTTTATTCATCAACAGTATACTACTAATTTGTCTTCAAAATATTGAATTTCAGTTTGCAGCAAATGTAATTCTACAAATAATGGTAATTCTGATTGTGATGAACACAGGAAATTAGGCATAGAAATGTGATAGAACAATGGTAACAGTGAGTGTCTTAATGATTGTTATTGAAAAAGTGAGTTACCTAAGAAAGAAGAATTACTGAACCAGAGGGAAATTAGAGAAGATAGAAATCAGATAAGGAGCGAATTCAATCCACTTTCTACATAATCCAATTAGTTGCAATGGTTAACCACCTTTGCTCTACTCTACTAATTAGGCTAGGCCCAATATAGTAGAATTTGTTAAACATTACAATAATTAAATTGTATTGGGGGGAACACAATGGAGTAAGAACCACACCAAGAGGAATGACGATGTTTTGTGTGCTCATTTTGTCTCGTATACTAAGCTGAGAGCCGAGACACATCCTTCCACTATTGGATGAGGTGGCGACCTACATAGGATTGATCCTGCACCGCATCCAATGGCGAAAAGGTGTGTGCCGACTCGATATATAAGGGGATTTCTTAGCCTAATCGAACTTTGTGACTCCCCATTATTTGTATTGGCTAGGGAGTGGGGAGGATTAAGATGTTGGCAAAGGTGGTGTAAAGATGAGTAGTGAAGGACTCCATTCTTGTTGGCAAAACAATCCCTTTTAATCAAGTTTTGGAGGAACAATTAGTCTTGTTTTCAGTAAAGCACAATATGTATTGTTCTGCAAAAGGCTCCATTGTGGTGGTGGCAGTCATATTTATTTTACTTTGGGGGTGTTTTTGCTGCATTCTTTACTCTTCCCACTGATATTTTTACAGCTGTTTATCAAAGAAGCATAATTTTTCTGCTACTTGCCAACTTGTGCTTAATCATTTCCCATTCTTTTGAGATAATACCTCACAGCCCTTAATTATTCTTGGGCATTCTATCATATCTATGCAAGTTTCTGCCTTATTTATATGACTTTTTAATCTGGAGCTTTGTTATTTTGTAGATGGGCAATGTTTGGTTTTGCTGTTGGGTTGTTAACGGAATATGCAACAGGCTCAGACTTTGTTGATCAAGTAAAGATCCTTCTCTCGAATTTTGGGATATTAGATTTGGAATGAACACCTTCATAAATATTTTGTTCCTTATTTACCCGTCGCTGTCACTTTCCGATACATCGTCCAACCGACGCACCAAAGAATGACAGGGATGGATAAAAGGGAATAGAGCGAGCATATTGTATACAGTTAATACTTTCTTGTTACCACATCCTTAGTGTAAGCAACATTAATCAATTTGTTTCATCTTCTTTTATAGCAAGCAATGCTTGCTTGCTTTCTCTTCATATTGGTGACTAAAAAATAACAAGAATGTGAATTCCTGTTTGACTATGCTCAATTCTTGCTCTCTAAGCTATATGGTTAACCAATGCTTCTCATTTGATGCATTAAACTTGCAACACATCTTGCAAATTGCAATGGCAACCATGTTCTGAAGTGCTAATTTGACAAATGGAACTCATCCAACAATCAACAACTACGACAAACACAGGGAAATGTCTTCTCTACCCCACCTTCCTTTCCAATTTTTCACAAAAAATTGTTGTTGTTGGGAGACTTTGGCTGTTAAATTAGCATTTCTTCTTTTGACAACCCTTTATTCCTTAAGTTGAGAGCTTTATTGACATTGAAAATAAACAAACATAAATAAATAAAACTGAAGAAGGAAAAATGACTCCTGATAGATAAAAGCTGTAGGTACCAATTGGTTTTGTGGGCAATGGTGTTAAAATATTATTCAGAACTGCTAAATAGCTTTGTAAAGCAAGAAAGTAAGCACCACTTTTTTTTTTTTATATAATTTAGAACGTAAAACAATTTGAGATGCATATTTTTTAGTGGAGAATGGGTTAAAAAAATGAAATTTGATCTGTTCAGCAGTGACTAGAATTATGACTAAATTCTACAGCTCCTCGCCAATCTTATGGTTCCACTGAAAACTGAAAAGTCTGTATTTTTTAGGGTGGTACATACATGCGCAAATATAATATAATATGCAATTGTGACTAATACAAAATGATTTTACTAACTCAACCCAATTCTAGAGAGAAAATGATGCTACATAACCAAATGTGAGTTACTGATCTTTTCACAAGTCACAACCATATTAATCATCTTCATAGATCTTAACAAACAATTGCATGTATAGAGATTGATTCAAACTTGATTAATATAGAGATTAAACTCAAAGAGATACCATTATTTTTACACTTAAAAATTACTCAAGTTTTAATTAAATAAAAAAAAAAAGAAAAAGAAAAGTAGGGGGTAGAGGGAATCTGGTAAGAAAATTTTCTGTTATAAAATAAATAAATACATTATTTCCAATAAAAAAATAATAAGACATTATTTACGACTGTCCAACGTTTTTTTGTTGCAGGTGGTCACAGTTCGCCGTATCATTAGGCGAACTGCAACCATGGTCACAGTTCGCCGAGACACTAGCGAACTGTGATCACTTTTGCATGTATCAGTATATGAAGTGTCAGAGTGATCACAGTTCGCCCAATGTTTAGGCGAACTGTGACCATTTTTCACCTATAAATAGAGAGCAAATCAAGCTCAGTAAGCACACAAAATTCACTCTACCACTCTACTCACTACTTCTTCATATTTCTTCAGTTTCCTTTCAAGTTTTCCATTTTTTTTACTTTTCATTTTTTTACTCTATTTAGTTATTAGATTTATGTTTTTTATCAATTAAAATGTCTGAGCCTCCGTTATTATCAATTCATTATTATGGCGAAATCACGGCAGACCATAATGGGTCAGTTGTGTTTTGTTCTAACCAGCCGCTATTCATACGAATGCCAAGAGATGTGAGATCTTTAGTGGCGCTGAAGAATTTTGTTGCCCACGCCATTGGGGTGCAAGACACAAAACGTGTGACGAAAATTTACTATAGATATTCCATGGAAGTTGATGGCAATTTTCAGTTCAAGAGGTAATAATCTATAGCTAAGAAAGACTTTGTCAACTTGATTATAATGGATGCGGTAACAAAATTTTTATTAGTTCAGTGGTTAAATAACTATGATGTTTGTTGTTTGCCACAGATATCAATTACGTGACGATGATGACGTCAAATTAATTCGCGGTTGGCATAAGCATTTTTCAACAATTCTATTACTTGAGTTATTTGTTTGTCTAGTTAATCGTTGTGAGGGGGTTCCGCTAATGCCAGTGCTGACACACAATTAGCCGGACCTGCGAGCAGAAATATTAGAAGAAGGCAGCAACGAGGGGTTTAATTACGGGGTCGATAGTGAACCGCTACATGGCATGTTGCCTGAGGAGTTTGAAAGCCATGAGGGATCCGTGACTGGAGATCCGATGACTAAACCTTTCCATCTTGACCCTGATCAAGATGATGGAAAAGACGAAGATGAGGAAGAGTTAAACTCGTTGAGAATTTCACAGGTGTCATTGGCACAACCCGCTATTTCTCAACCGTACGAATATCCAGATCATTTTTCCACACTGAATCTTGATGCGATGAACTCGGATGTCTGCTTGGATCAGGGGGCCCTGATGATGATCTGAAGGCTGAGTTTGAGGTTGGTCAACAATTTGAGAACAAGGAGGAAGTTCTCATGGCAGTTAAGACATATAGTATCAGGATAGCTATGCAATTCAAGATACTAGAGAGCGACCAATTAAATAATGCTGTGCAGTGCTCTGAATTTGAAAAGGGTTGTGAATGGAACATTCGTGTTTCATACCGCCGTAAGCAAGAAAAATGGGAGGTAAGGAGATATAATGACCCTCATTCATGCTTGCAAACATCAATGGGGCAAGATCACGTTAATTAACTCACATATAAATAAATAAAATAAATAAATAACTACATGAAAAAATAAATAACTACATTCTAAATGCCCTAACATTAATTAACTAATATACAAATAAATAAATAGATACATAAATCACTTGATAAATAAATAACACTAATTACCTAACATGTAAATAAATAAATGACTAAATAAACAAACATGCAAATTCCGAGTACCCTAACATTATTTAACTAACATATACATAAATAAATAACTAACTAAGTAAAAAAATAAATAACTCAATTCTAATTACTCTAACATTAGTTAACTAACATATAAATAAATAAATAACTAAATTCTAAATACCCTAACATTAATTAAGTAACACATAAATAAATAACTAAATAAAAAATAACTAAATTCTATATATTTTAACATTAATTAACTAACATATAGATAAATAGTTAAATAAATAAATAAATTATTAAATAAATAACTATCTAAGTAAATAATTAACTTATAAATAAATTTCTAACTAAATTTCTACATAAATAAATAAATAAACTAAATAAATAAATAAATAAAATAAATAAATAAACAAAATAAAAAAATTAAAGAAAGAAGGAAGAGTGTTACCTGAGAGTGAGAAAGAATGAGGGAGAGTAGAATGAGAGTGCGAGAGTGAGTGGAAAAGTTGCTACAAAAAATAATAAGGAGGAGGAATTTTTATATTTGGGCGATCTAGTTGCAATTCGTCGAGGCATTAGGCGAACTGCGTCCATAATTCACGGTTCGTCACATCATTAGACGAACTATGACCAATCACCAATAAAAAAACGAATTCCCATAATTAATGTGCTTTTATTTTTCTTTTAAAAATAATATTTTATTTATTTTATACTAGAAAATTTTCGGAATCTGGAGTGCAAAATTCTGACGAGGTTGCCGGCAGTTGGGACCCACAGATGAAAGAATATTTGGATCTTGTGTCTGGTGAATGACAGACACGTGTGCTTTGTCTCTGAAGGTGCGGAGAAAGCAAAGAGAAGAAAGGAAAAAAGTGTTAATGGGATTGCTCAGTGTGTCTCAAACTCATCAGTGAATCCCAAGAAAAGAAAAAGGACACACCACACAGCAACATTCCAAATGTGCTGCCGTCCATGGCCGCCTTCTCCTCCTTCTTCCCATTTCTGTCACTCTCATCATATTCACATTCATCCTCCTTCTCTTCTTTCTAATTCTACTTCTTCTCTCTTCTCTCACCCTCCAATAAAAACCATACAAGAACAAGAAGAAGAAGGAGGAGAAGGGGTGCTTTTATGGGGTGTGTTCAGGCCAAGACACTTGAAGGTCCTGGTCATGAACCTAAGGGACTAGACAGGCTCAAATTGGAAAATGGGTATGTATCAAATTCTGATTTTGCTGCTCACAGGAGATCCACTGGTCAAAGGTATGAGCCTATGGAGGATGCTAATGGTAGGCATCATCATCAGAAGAGAGAATCTCAACCAAGAAACCGTTCAAGAGTTGATGAGCCTGCTGCTGGTGTTCCTGGTGGCCACAATGGTGAAAGTGGGAAGGGGAAAGGGGGTGTTACTAGAGAGAGGAAGAAGAGAGATTTGGCAAAGAAGAAGACATTTGAGGATGATTATGAGATGGTTGATGGATGGCCCAAATGGCTAGTTGATAATGTTCCTGCTCAAGTCTTTGCTGGATTGGTCCCAAGGAGTGCTGAATCCTACAAAATGATTGATAAGGTATTTGCTCTTTTTTTCTAATCTTGATTAATGCAAGGCTTCTGGCAATTAGGATGAATATTCAAGGGTTATGCAAAATATTTATAACAGCAAAAATGTTTTTACAAAATGATTTGGGCATTCAATTCATAGTGCTGAGCATTTATATATCTTCCTTGTTTCAGTGATGAAGTAACAATCATGTAACCATGATATTGATTTCTGTCTAGTATAGAAAAGCAATCATCTTCAGTGATATTCAACTTCAATCTTTCTGTTCTTGTTTCCGAACATTAATGGTGATGTGAGCAAGCTAGTTGACTTTGGTCTGTTTTACACATTTATGCAGGTAGGACAAGGAACATACAGCAATGTTTATAAAGCTCTAGATCGCGAGACCAGGGAAATTGTTGCCCTCAAAAAGGTCCGCTTCAATACATCAGAGCCCGAAAGCATTAAGTTTATGGCAAGAGAAATCATGATACTACAAAGATTGGATCATCCTAATGTGCTAAAACTTAAAGGATTAGCAACTTCAAGAATGCAGTACAGTATATATCTAGTTTTTGAATTCATGCAAACCGATTTGACAAGAATTATTTCTCATTCTGAAGAGAGGCTAACCGAGCCACAGGTTCGGAGTTTCCCACTTTCCCTTGAGTGCCATTTTAGCATTTGCATCCCATAATTCTCCTTTTATAATCTTAAAAAGTAAAAATGTAAAATTGCAGGTCAAGTGCTATATGCAGCAATTGCTTTCTGGTCTGCAGCATTGCCATGAGAGGGGAATTTTACATCGAGATATAAAGGGATCAAACCTTTTGATTGATAAACATGGAATGCTTAAGATTGCAGACTTTGGGCTTGCCAACTATTATAGTCCAAACCGAGAGCATCCTCTCACAAGCCGGGTCGTGACACTGTGGTATAGAGCCCCAGAGTTGCTGTTAGGTGCCACGGATTATGGAGTCGGTATCGATCTATGGAGTGCTGGATGCCTCCTTGCAGAAATGCTCACAGGAATTCCACTCATGCCTGGCAGAACAGAGGTGATACTGCTCATATTATGCCATTGTTTTTCAACTTTCTGTTATCTATAGTTTTATTGTGGTGTCTTCATGTCTTAATCCTATTATCTGTTACCGTTACTCATGAAATATATCTGCTTGCAGGTTGAGCAACTTCATAGAATTTTCAGATTATGTGGCACACCATCAGAGGAGTATT
>JASCZI010030211.1:6357-21824 GCA_036250425.1 Stylosanthes scabra
CATTCTCATGATCATCAATGTATCTGTTAGGAGCCTTTCACCTGGTGAATATTGCAGATCCGCTTCGGCTTTAGGAACCATCACCCTGATTGGTATTGGTTCAGGCTCCACCTCAGTTGGTTCAGGCTCCGCCTCAGAGCCTGAGGAGATATCGATGAGTTCATGTTGGATAATGATCAAGTTACAACTTTGATTAGATGGCTGATGCTGTTGTTGTTGTGGTTGTGGTTCATGATGTGGTGGTTCCTCTTCTTGTGGAGGTGGTTGATGATGTGGTGGTTCCTCTTCTTGCGGAGGTGATTGGTGTGGTTCATCATTTTCTTCACGTAGATTGCCACTAGCAGCGTTGGATTCATTATCCCCAAGGTTTGCATTGGCTGAATCTACTCGAGGCACGACATTTACCTTCTTTGGCCTCTTACTTTTGCTCCCTTTTTCTTGTAGAACCTTTTTTTTCTTATTAGCTAAGGACACAACCTGAGCAATCGTGTGTCCGTCGTTTGATCTGTAAAACCGAAACGGATATTAGTGAGACATAGAAAGACGGAAATTAAATCTACACCGAAGCGGATTTAGTGAGACATAGAAAGACGGAAATTTAAAGCATACCGAAGCGGATTTAGTAACTTACTCAGAACTATATATAACTCTCCTTCTATGCCTCTGAACCACGACCTGAGACGTTGTCTGCTCCGAATCAGCTTCGTATTCGGATTCAGACTCATGGCTTGAGTCCACATACTCTGGTTCAGAGGTAGAGGATAATCCTTTCTTGCCATTTTTCTTCGACTTCTCTCTTCTTTCATCCACCAACATTGCTGTTCTTATAAGACCCTGAGACACAATGGAAGTAAGAAACTTTAGTAAAAAATTTAATAAAGCGGATTATATATGTAAGACGAAGTGGATTTTTTGGCTTACTGCTTTCATGGTCCTTTCCTGCTTCATTCTGTTCATGAGAGTTTCCCCCGTCCAATATTGGATCCACGGAGGTTGGGCTTCTGCACCTTGAGAGTTCTTCCCGAAGTGTGTCTCGTGGAAGTAGATTACCATCAATGCAAAGCAGCATCCACTCACGGAGCTGGCGTTTTTTTCCTTGGCTTTCTCTATTTCCTCCAGGAGGAAGTTATGTATATGGAGAGCCCAGTTTTTCTTCCTCGTGTTTTGGAGATCGAATATGGTGGGGAGTGTTCTTGGTGTAACATTTGGAGCCGAGGTTGGCAGGAAGAAGCATTTCTAGATGTACAAAAGGAAAGCTCTCTTGAACTTGTCCCTGTTTGCATCCGAGTCAATTGGGGTGTTGAATATAAGCTCTTTTAGGGCATGCTGCGATTTACCCTGGAAGAACTTGAAGATACGTTCATCCTCCTCACTCGGCCCCTTAGTTGTTACCTTATCTGGGTAAGTGGTCTCTAAACAAATAAATAAACGGATTAAATTGAATAAAAAATATAAAGTCAAAAACCGAAGCGGATATTGAAGTGGATATTGAAGAAGAAAAAAAAAGAATCGGATATTGAGTTGGTATTGAAGAAGACTAAAAAAAGAAGCGGATTTTGGTTACACACCCAAAAGCGGATATATGAAGCGGTTATTTTAAAGAAGAAGGAAAAAAAAATAAACGAAGCGGATTTGGTTAGACTCACAAAAGCGGATATATTTAAATGGATTTTGCGAGGGATGTAGGTTTTATACCTGTGTATTTAAGGCCAAATGCCTTCCCTATCTTCTCGGTGGTTATCTCAACCTCCCCTGCAACAGCGTGGATGGTGTTGTCAATGGTGTTGAAACGCTTGAAAAGCTGCATCAATACTTGGTGCTTTAAGTAGTAGTTTTGAAGATATTGCATCGATCCGAAGCCTAGTTCTTCAACTATGGCCTTTTTTTGCGGATCCTTGTTGATGCACTTGTCGAATATTACGTTGACGGACAAAGGCACGCACTTAAAGACATGCCCTTGCTGCAACAATTGAATTACGAAGTGGATTTTAATACGTAAGGGAAGTGAAATTTAGAACAAATAAAAAGGATGATTTAAACCAAATGAGAGATCCTTACATCCTTCTTTTGAGGGCTTTCCTTAGGTTGAGCGGCCTTTCCTTTTTTTTGGGACTTTCCGTTCCCCTTAACCATGATTTCTGCAAAAAGAAGGAACACAATTTAATTAAGGAACCCTAAAAGATAGCAAAAAAAATAAAGAAAACAAACCGAAGCGGATTTAAGCCAGTACGTTAAGCGGATATGTGTTAAAGAATTACGATTAACTAACACAACAAATTAGGGGGATCATGAACAAGTCAAAGCGGATTTAAAGTAGAACAGGAAACGGAAAATATTTGTGCATTTTGAGTTTATTATGAACAACATGAAGAACAAACCCTAAAACACGAACATAAGCCTAAATTACGAACAACATAAGCCTGCTTTACATGAAAACACATTTTTAGTGAAAACCCTAAATTACGAAGAGAGAAAGGTTACTGTGCACAGACGAAATACGAATCGGATGTAAACCCTAACCTGAAGCGGATTCAAAAGTTACAAAGTCTCATACATTTGCTAAAAGTTAAACCCAGAATACGGAAACAGACACAGTGTATTGTAGAATGATAAAATACATATTAAATCGAAGGAAAAACTATGAACACTAACCTGTTGTTGCTTTGTGTGGTTTTCCTCAAAAATGGAGTGGTGGGTATGCTGATTCCGCTTCGTCTTCACTTGGTTGTGAGGGTGGTGATCGTCGTATTCGAACTTTCTTTTTGTTGATCGTCGCGGTGGATTTTTTTGAACAGTAGAGTTGCTCTCTCTTTTTTTTTTGAAAGAAAGTGAATAGTAAAGGATGAAGTGAATAGTGAATGGGAAGAGAAAGAAGTGGTAGCGGAGTCGTTTCCTTTCTCGCATCGTTTCGTGTGCCGCGACTTTTCAAATTTGGAAGGTTATCTCCGTGCGACTGCGAATCCGTCTCTGCATGTGACTCACGTGCATTTGGGTGAAATTCCTGCGTGCGACCGACGCGCTTTGTGAGAGTGGTGTAAAGCAACTTGGTTGTTACTTGGTTGTATGTGTATGTGTATATGTAGTGTTATTGATATTTATATATTTATGGATTGAGAAAAGTTTAGTAGCTATAATTTTTTAGTCATAGATAGATAGTTATAATTTTTTATTTTAGTTTTTATTTATAAATTATTATTTAATTAAATGTATAGTGTTACATGTTATAAATATATAATTACAAATATTTTTTATATTAAATTATAGATATTAAACTAATTATGACAACTTTTAATTATAATTACTTATTAAATTTGAGCATACATAATATTTACTTCATTTCAAAATTGACCTATATATAACTTTAAGTTGTACTAGCTAATTAATAGAGAGTAGTGACTTAAATCCAATCGTATATACATGTAAAGTTAAAAGTTGAGGATTATTAAATAATTTGACATTTTATCAATTAAATTATAATTTGACAATATTCAAGGATAAACTTCATACGAAGACACGCTGCATGTGAGTTTGCATCGTTAATAAAAATTTGTGTTGAGAAACAAAAAAATCTTCTGAAATATATGAAACGTGCGTTTTGTTCAAAATTATTAGATAACTTTGAATTATAAAAATACAGCATGTGGATCACTCATCCAACTTTCATGTATATAATATTAATATTAATAGCTTAGTCAGTCTCGATATATACCATACAAAGCCCTAACACCAATATAAATACGTAGCTTCCATTTCCCTTAGGATCATCAAGCCAAACAAAGAAACAAAACCACCATATACATAGCCGTAACTAAACCAATAACCATGTCCGCCACTAGAAAACCACCACACTCATCCTCCTTCCTCTTCTTGGCCATAGCCCTCTCTTCTTGTCTCCTGATAAGTTTCTCTCATCTGGTCGACTGCGCTTGCCCCAACGTAGCTTTGTATTGGGGCCAGCACAGCGATACAGACGAGGGTACTTTGACTCAAGTATGTGATTCTAAACTCTACAAAACCATCATTCTTAAAGAACTAATCGTTAGGGACGATGCCTCCTTCACCCTAAACCTCGCTAACCACTGTGGCACCCCTGAAAATCCATGCTCCGCCCTAGAGGAGGCCATAAAACACTGCCAAGAAGCTGGAATCAAAGTCTTCATCTCCATTGGGCTAGATGTTGCATCTCCAGAACCACCTTCTGAGGATGTTACACTGACCCTTGCGAAGAACTTGATCGAAAGTTTCTTCTCAAATAACCCCTTCGGTCCACTTGGATCTGTAACCTTGGACGGTCTCGACATCGAAGAAATCCCAGATAGCAAACACATTCACTGGCCTAATCTAGTGACCTTTCTCAGTGACAAGTCCATAATTGAAACCAAGGTTCCCATATCCGTTTCGCCGCAGTGCGTGTACCCAGACACATTGCTTGACCCTGTTTTGAGAACTGGCCATGTGGATTACTTATGGGTTGAGTTCTTTGGAAACAACCCTACTTGCATATACACAAAAGAAAAGCCTCAAGTTTTCTTTAGTGCTTGGAGAACATGGGTCTCCATTTATTATCCCAGTATTACGGTGTTCTTAGGGCTCACTGCTAATAAGGACATTCCTAGTTATATAGATCCTGAAATTGTCAAGAATGATATCCTTCCACAAATATCTACATCTCCTAACTATGGTGGAGTGGCGATTTTCGATGCCTACGAAGATGTCAAAAATAACTACACTCCGAGGTTGTGTGACGATGACAATGATGGAAGTTTCATCAGGACCGTGCTGGCGCGTGCTTAATATAAAGTTAATAGTTGAAAATAGTTAATTATTTGACTGTTATCAACTATTAACTTGTCCTTGTTTTTCTAAATTCTATCTATATAACAACAACAACAAAGCCTTGTCCCACTAGGTGGGGTCGACTACATGGATAAGAATAATTATGTAGCTAGGTATCCATGCGCACTGCATATAGGTGCATGTGGAATATGCTAAGCTACCCAAGAACAATGTCTTCAACTGTGTGTGTGATGAATTATTAGTTGTAATTTCTATCAAGCTAAGACTGGCATCTTATGTATGTTTGTTTGATTTCAAGCATTTATATATATGTGTGTTTGTAATGCTGGAAATTTAATAATAAAAGTTTCCCTCTTGTATGTTTGCACGGCTATCAATCTGAACTTTGAATTTAATTATTATAGTAGGGGGAAAACGAATAATAATTAGAATAATGTTACATTATATTAAATTAAGTTTATTATTTTTGTTATTATTTGGCTAATTCTAAATATTAAAGACTAAACTTTAAATTTGAATAATATAAAAATAAAATATTGGTCTAAAATATTAGTTAGAGTAATATATAATCAGCTTAGTAATTAAATTTTTTTTCTAACACTCAGTGAATCAATATATTTTTATTGGGGAGTGTGTAAAGAAAAAAGTTCAAATATACAAATAGTTTGTATTTATTAGCTAAAATTATTGATCAATTGAAATAAAATCGTTGGTCTTAAAAAATTTTTATTAGTTAATATCGATTAAAAAAAAAAAGCATCTGTTGCTCACATTTCTCTATAGTTGGATATGTTGCCGACAATAATCTAAGCTTCGACTTAACTTAAATGGGTTCCCTTGTAATAACAAATAAGCTTAGTATGGAATATGATCTCCATGTTAATCCAAGTCACCATAGAGTTACACTAACACATGAACCAAGAAAAAAGAAAAAAATACAACGTTTTCAAAGCTCCACATAAACCCCAAAAGACACCAAAAACTTTAGAAAAATACCATACATGCATTCTGCATAGTGACTCATTTTCTTCAAGCTTGTGCAAATTTAACTATAGAACCTTCAAACATCAGCCCTAAGTGAAAACAAACGATCATCATGTACTGCATCACCAATTTCTTTCACTAACTTCAGCACAGATTTATTAACCATCAAGTTATCCTTAATCTTATCACTAAAGTTAGTTTGAACATCATAGTACCTTCTGTTAGTCGATAAGCACGATATAACAATACTCAAGAGGGGGGTGAATTGAGTATTTAAGCAACAATGATAAATTTTCGCGCGGAAACGTAAATGACTTGAATATAAATAACTCAAGTAAATCAAATTTGTAGTAAGCTAGGGTTTAAGTCAATTCTTAAGCACTTACAAGTAAATCCACAAATTTAAGATGCTTGTTCAAAATAAATATAATTTGAAAGACAATAATTAAAGAGTTGAGAGATAGAAATACGATACACAACAACGTACAGTGGTTCGGCCAAACTCTTGCCTACGTCCACTCTTTCTCAATCGCAATTGAGAAGTTCAACTAATCACCAAGCTTGAAGGGTGCTTGGAAAACCGTTACAACACGAGCCTTTGAGATACGCCTCACGGACTAGATCACCCAAACACTAACCCACTCCACTCGAAGTTAACCCAACTTCAAGAATTTCCCTTGAGTGTTTAATGCTCTCTACGGATCCTTACCGACTATAGTGTATACTCAAAACTCAATCTCACAAAGAAGAGCTACACCACTCTTCTTTCACAATACAACGTATTGCACAAATTTTGATTGCTCTCTAAAAGAGTAAGTGTTTACAATTGAAGTTCTATGAACCAAATATGTGTATCTCTCAAATTAGTGCATAAAAACACTTTGGAAATGATATGAAAACAAAGTATATAAGCAAGATGAGTTTCTAATCAATTTCTTGTTGAAAAGAGTCCCAAAAACATGTATTTATAGACTTCCAAAAGCATAGAGCCGTTAGGGTGTGAAAGGAATCAAATCGTTTTGTCAAACTAGCCGTTTTGGCACTTTTTCGTACAAAAGCATCGATGCTTGATGCAAAGCATCGATGTTCCAGTGTCCGTTATAAGGAAATTTTGAATTTTGGCTCCAAAGCATCGATGCTCACACCCTAGCATCGATGTTTTCGTACTTTGGGACATTTTGACGCTGATTTTGCATCAATGCTACTCAAAAGCATCGATGCTTGGCCTTGAGCATCGATGCTTGAGCTTGAGCATCGATGCTTTGGCCTGCATTTACCAAAAACATGAATTTCCAGCAGAAGCATCGATGCTTTCAGGCTGAGCATCGATGTTTTAGATGAAAACCATATAGACATTTTTATACCAAATCGAAGCCCCGGACGTTAGCTTTCCAACGCAACAAGAACGGAGTCGTTTGGACTTCTGTAGCTCAAGATATCCTCATTTTAGTGCACAAAGGTCAAGTTTGACAGCATGCACTAAGTTTTAAACTTACTAAGTTATAAAACAAGTTATAAAACATTTACGGCTATAGTTTTCATAAAACATTTTCTTTAAAAAACATTTTGCAAGTGTGTGTGTGAGAGAGATATATATATTTGGTTCTTGACAAGAATATTACCTAAGTTCTAAGATACTAAACCATCTTCAAACTTGCGAACTTGTCTTCTTGTCGTTTGCTTGCTTTCAAAGCTTTGTTCTTTAAGTCTTCATTTGTTTATCCTCAAAGCTTCAATGGTTGTCATTCATCAAAACCTAAACAAATAAACTTTGCATACATATTGTAATCATGATTTACAAAATGAACTTATGCAAATAATAACATGGTTAACACCTTCTCCATTTTGGGGTTTGGCCGCTTCCAAAGATGATAAAAAAATGCAAGGATTATGATATATTAGTTGTTTGTGGCGCATGCTTGTTGTAAGGTGCCTTCTTTGCTGTTTTGGTCAAGTAGACAGTGATGCCGGAGCCAGAGCGGATGGTGGAGGTCATGGATTGAGCTGTAGCATGAGAGGAAATAATGTTGATTATGGAAGAGAGCATGGAGATAGCAAAGAGGAGGGTCAATGGTTTTGAAGCCATGTTGGAGCTTTGTTTTGTTGAGTTGGATTAATTATGATCCAAACCAAATATATTGTCTTTAAAAGAAAAAAAAAATAATAATTAAGATTATATGTTTTTTATATTCATAGTCTAAAAACAAACGTTTGAAATTTGACCCTATATAAAATATTTTAAAATTTCCCTTATCAAAGTACTTAATTAAAATTAAATACATGTAAAAGTAAATTTATATATATATAAAAAAAAAATCTATGGAGCCAATAACGTTGATGCCCATAATAGTTAATATGTTTCTTTTTTCTCTTCTCCTTCCTCTTTTCCAACTACCATCTTCCTAATTTAACTTATTGACTCTCTAAGATTAGTTACGTAACATTACTCTTATAAAAATTATTAAATTAATTAATGTATGTTTAATTTTTTAATACATAAGACATAAATAAAAAATAATTATAAGTGTATATCTATTTTTCTTAATCAAGTTCAACTAAGTTATTTATTCTATGCCTAATAAAAAATTATTTTACTATCAAATAAAAATTTATTTGGATACTATTTTTGTATTATTTGACACTCAAATAATATTTTATTTAAGAATAAAATTAAATAAATAATTTGATTTGACAAAATATATAATCTTATTTCCTTTATTTATATTTGATTTGATTATGTCTTAACTCTCTAAATGTGTGACTGTGTGTTTAAAAAATTCAAGTACTCTAAAGAGTATTGCTGCAAGAATAAAATTAATAGAATCTTGTAATTAGAATTTCAATGAGAAAAATATATATAAAAAAAGTGATAATTGATTAACATTGAAAAAAAAGATAATAAAAGTAACAATAACATTCTGTACTATAAAGAGTATGGTAGCTCACAAAGGCAATACTATTATTTAATAAGAGAAAATAAAATATTATAATTAAATAACACAAAAATTATAATTACACAAAAATGAAAATAGATATGTACTCCAATGAGTACTAAGTTGGAGTGAATGAGTTAAAAAAAAAAAAAGAAGTTATCATTACTATTAGAAACTCCAAAATTAAAAATAGCTACAAATAAAGTTAATGAGTGAAAAAAGGTTATCATTCATTTCCTTTGTAAAAATGTGGTATAATTTCCATGAATCTAACAATAAAAAATTACTTCTTACAACCTTTTAATAGTAATGGAAATGAGTATCATCATACAAAGCAGCCCAATTTTGAAAGCAATATTTTACCATACTTCGAAGTCTTTATATTAAGCATACGAGACTAGTCTGCTTAGATTTTTCAGGAACGTTATGGTTCATTCTGAAAAAGTACTCCGGTTAGTTACTTTTGTTTATTTAAATGTTTTTTTTAAGTTTTTTTTATTGTTATTGATAATAGGATAATTTGGAATAATATTTGAATGGTGTATACCGACACTTGAACCGAATTTCTCCAAAGTTTGCTTGCATAGTGTTTCAAGTTGCATGTACACAGAATCTCACTCAGATTTTTAGTGTGTAGTTTAATCGAATCTTTGTTTGAATTATAATGTGTTTTTGAGTTATTTCATACTTGAACTACAATCTTTATGAAAAAACTGTATCAGAATATTCTCTAGTTTTTATGGAAATACTTTCTTGGAATCTTTATTTTATACTTTAATTTATGTTTACCCTACTCTATTTGTACTCTATTAGTACTCTTGCTATTTGTATATTTGTGTATACTTTGTAAATCATGTTACAATATACATGCGTAGTGTATTTGTTTAGGTTTTGATGAATGACAATCATCCAAGGCTTTGAGGAACGATTTCGAAAGCAAAACAAATAATGATTTCGAAAGCAAACAACAACGACAAGATAAGCGAAGAACATACGTCAAGAAGACTTGTTAGAGTCTTAGGTTTTAGGTAACAATCTAGTCAAGAACCAAATATAATTTATCTCTCTCTCACACACTAAAACTTATTTAAATAAATGTTTTAGAATGTGTTTTTCAAATGAAATATGTTTCAAAATTATTTTATAATTATCATACTAGCCAAATATGTTTAGAAACTTGTTTTCAAAGAGAAAGAAGCATAAGAATTGATTAAAACATGTTTAGAATCAATTCTTATCATTTTAACACATATTTTGGCAATTTACCGTCAAGGGTATCGATACCCTCCTCGAGGTTAAGTGTGGATCAGGTTGCCAATCTTATTCGTAGTGAAGCGGGTTAAGTGTGGAGCGGGTTGGTTTCCGGATAGGGTAGGGTTAGGGTTTAGGCTCAACCCTACCCGCCCAACCCGCACCCCATTTATAATACATAATTATTAAAAAAAATGTTTGTGTTAGGAATAGAACAAATGATCTCTTAGTTATATAAAAAGGTCGTAGCCACTCAATTATCACTTCAATTTCTAATTTTTATACATTGAATATGTAAAAGCTTTTTCCATTTATTTTCATGTATAATATAAAATTTTACAAATCCTAATTTCTAAATTAAATCTCTTATCCATTGCAACCCGCGGGTTGAATGCGGGTAGGGTTAGGGTTGAGAATTTTCCAACTCGTGGGTAGGATAGGGTTGAATTATAAATGAGATATCAATCCGGGGTAGGATTAGGGTTGGGACTAAACTCTACCCTATCCTACCCATTGCCAGGCCTAGCCTATTCAAAATACAAAAAGTGAAAAAGTGAAGAAGCAACAACTATAAGATTCAACTTTAAAGTAACTGTTTGAAAAGAAATAAACAATAAGTTGTTCGTGGTAATAGGACAAAATTATGGAGTAAATAGACTTAAAGAAAAATATACAAATATCAAGATTATGCATGCATAAAAGAAATTCATAATATCAAGGGCTTTGAGCCTTTGAATCTCATACTTGAGTGTTTTTCTTTATTTATTATTTAGGTGAGTTCTATGTTTAGATTTTAAGCCATTTATGTTTTATTATTAATATTTTTTCTTGGATTGATCAAGATAAAAAAAAAAAAAAAAAAACTTTTAAATATACCGAACTTCAAAATTCTCAAGAGCCTTGATCACTGATCTTTCTCAGCAAGTTAGTTTGAAGCTTGATGAAGGAGTGAGTAGTTGGAGAAATCCCATTACCATGAATTCTTATTTAGATTTACTTTTTTAATTTTTTTCAATGAATATTATTTAATAATATGATAATATCATCGTGTTCATCATATCATTATTTGCAATTTTGCATCCATAGTTTAATCCAACACATACATGGCAAACAAAGAAAGTAACCCTTGAACAATAATCCGTCTCCTATACCATTGTAACCCTTCAATTCTTGGTTAAATGTGTGTATATATGAATGCATGGAATAAGTGAAGAGAATAAGTTGCTTTAAATAATAACGTGACTTGAAGCTATTACAATCTATGCATAATGCATGCATGTTACTATCATTATACCAAATGGTGAGGTTAGGTAACCAACAATGTTATACCAATAATCAACTAATAACAGTTTTAAAATTTAAATTAAATGTGTAGTATTATTTAACTCCTTATGATACATCTCAAATTAAATAGGATAGTATTTAATTTCTTATGTTACATTCCAAATTAAATAGAATAGCATTTAATTCCTTGTATGAGATATATAATATTTAATTTCTTTCATAATATTTCAATCATTAAAATACACAAAAAATAATACATGGACTTATATTAAAATGTCTTATGCATTGCAACAAATATTTTCAATTAAAAAAATGGTTACCTTAGTGTAAAATAAAAAATTATAATTAGTGCTTTTTAAAAAAAAATTGCAATATATAAAATAAACGATAATAAATAAAATTTGGATGTTATTATTCAATAATATTTTGATATTATATATTTATATGAAAATATAGATGTTATATGAATAGAATTATGGATGTTATATGTATAAAATTATGGATGTTATTTATTTTCAAATACGTTAGATTAAAAAAATAAAAAAACCTATAATGAATATATATTTTGGATTGTTTTAATTTTCTTGTTTAATATCTTATGATCGAGAATTCTAGTAGACTCAAGTATTTCAAAAAAGAAATTGATGAAAAATAGAATTATTATAATAATATATTTAATATTAATTATTATATATGATAATAGAACATTATTGCTATTATGTGGTCTTTCTTATGAAAGAGAATAATAACTCCCTTATCAAAATAATTAAAATGCATTTAAAAGGGAATCAAGCAATAAATAAGTTAATCATTGAATGTAGAAGAAAAAAAATTGAAATAACATAATAAACATTAATTAAAGATAAAAATGAAAAGAGTTGGTTGTTATTAGAGAATATTAAATAAGATAAGACATGGCAGTGTAGTGTATGTTCCCTAAAACTGAAACTGAAATCAGTTACCACTCTTCACTCTGCATTATTGTGATTTTATTTATGATATTACACTTTCCGAACTTGGATATTGTGAGTGGATTGAGACCTCCATATAGGTTGCCTACCACTTTGTACAAGTGCTACTTCTTCTCCCTCTATCACCATTCCTTGATTCTGCACACACAAATCATATATAAATATTAATATAATGTTAGATCAACCTAATATATAATCTTCTCAATTCCAATCGAGTGGATGATGATGATGGAGTCGCTGGGAACGGGACAATGCCTTTGGGTGATCACTAATCATAATATTTTTGGCTTCCGCGTTGAAAAATTGGAACATTTGGAAAACACGAATGAGGCTAGGGATTGGAAATCCATTCCGCCACCCTTTGATTTCCATCTGAAACTTCCCGAACGCGACTTGTTCCCCTTTCTCTTCGACTCTAAGCTTTTCTTCGCCGGTGGAACCGACCATTCTTCTATCAAGATCCGCCAACTCTCCTTTGCCGGCGGAACCACGTTGGACACAGTAGCAGCGGACACCATCCCCGAGCCACCGACTTTTCTGCACAAGTGTTTCCTCGCAACCATTGAAGGCCACGTTTACTTGCTGATTCACGATGCGATGGGAGAAGAGAGGGAGATGATGGGGTTTTGGATTCTACGATCTAATCAGTGGGAACGCTTGTCCTCTCCCCCATCCTTACTCAACTTTGATCCGTATGCTGGTCTTGATGATGAAGATCTTTTAACTGATGATGATGAGGAAGACGAATATATTGCAGATGATAAGGCTTTATTTTCTAGAAACAACCAGATCTATTTCGGTAACCGTTTCTGGGAGTGTTTCGTCTGGAAACACAAGCTCTTCTTGATTACCGAACCCTTTCCCCGCCCAGAACAAAATATCATAGGAGGAAATAATATCGTTTTCTATGTCTACGACACCCGAGAAAACAAATGGGAGCAAATAGAGCCCCCTTTCTCTTGCTTTGTTGATGATGGATATCACTATGGGATTGTGGCTGTGCCGTCCCTTGGGGATGTAAGCGATTGCAATGTGGCGCTCTCATGGTCGACCGAGGGTCTTCCGGCTCCGTCTCAAGTGGAAATTAAGCTACATGCTTTGCTGGTGGACAATCAGGACAATTGTGTCCGCCATCAATGCCTTGACGAGCTTTCTGAGGATATCCCCTCCTGCTTTGCTTGGGATCTCCCCATGGGAGTCAACTTTGTTGACCTTGGTGAAGGCAAAGTGTGTGTTCTCATCGGTGGCTGGTCACAAGACGCTCTCATCAACATCATGGGCTACTCAAAAGACTGCAAGCGAAGCGAGGCAGGCAACAAATACTATCTAATCCTTTGTGTGTTAGTGCTTAAATTAGGTAATGTTAAGGTGGAACAAGAGGAGGGGCAAAGATTCTTATCTGTTAAGGTGCTTGTGAATCAAGTTTACAACATGGAGTCATACACAGTGGACAACCGTACTGAAGTACCCAAAAGCTCCTTTCTTTTCTCGACCCAAGGTAATGTTAACCAACCAATAAAAATTCAGCCAAACATCAGCCAATAACTAAATTAGATGATCTATTTCTTTATGTTTATGTTTCGGATGTTTTGAGATTGCTTTAGGTTTGGGATGTTCTATAGCTTCCATGGTGGATATTCCGAAGTACCCCAAAGCTCCTTTCTTTTCTCGTCCCAAGGTAATGTTATACTGTATTTGTATTTGAATAATTTCTCGTCTTGTTTTTATATTGAAGTAGCCATATTTTTCTACAGGCAGCATCTCTTCAAGCAATCCAAGAGCACTCAACTAGTAAGAATGACTCACATCATCTTCAACTTCTATCATGTATAAATTGCTTTTACTTTTCTCCACTCTGCTTTGTAATTACTTGTTTCTTTGTGGCAATAAGAAGTGGAACTATCTTTTATGTTCCCAATTAGCTTTTACATTTATTATGCAATTTCTTTCTTGTCCGGGTTGCTATCCCATTTCTTCACAACCATTTTTTTTTTTCAATAGAAAAGGAAAATGAATTAATACGATATTATAATTTCTTGCGTTTTGAAGGGTTTCTATTTTTCTTTTTTTTTTCTTTAAATTTAAATTATGCATTTTGCTTGGTTAACTTGAGAGAAGAAAAGAAGTGAAGATACAATGGAGCAGAGCTTTTTTCCTGTTTTTTGAGCTTTGTTTCAAGGAATCTTTGGCGAGAAGCTCAATGAATCCCCATCTTTGGACCATGTTTCTGAAATAATTTTTGAGGTGTTTTATCCATGTTGAGTATTTCCATGTAAACTAGTTGAAAGTGATAATAATATGATGCTGCTACAATCATACATAATCAAGCTGTTGAAATTAACATTGTTATAAAATAGTTAAATAATTTCCCATCTTGGCTTTATATTGAACTTGGCATATTTTCTTAATTGTTACAGATATCATCCTGAAGCGGGAATGACTCACATCTTCAACTTGCCCTAGCTATATGTATGCCTTAAATACTGTGCACTCTGCTTTATAATTACTTGTTTTTTTGTGGCAATCCGATTTACTAATTAATCATTTCTGTGTTAAGAGATTTTCTAAGATCTTTTTTTCCAAAGACAGTTACTTGCATTAGATGTTGGTTTGACTATTTAAGTTATACTTGTTAGTAGAGTTTTAATTGTCAGTCACACGATGATGATGAATTACTACTCTTAATTTTGGAAGCATTTGCAATGGTGAAACACTAAGTTTATCAATGAAGCATTACTACATGATAATAGAGCATTATTACTACTCGGTGGAAATAATGGGGTTTACATTTTAACTCCTATAAATACCAATGCTCCAAACTTCATGAAGTGTTCATTGTTTTCCTTGAGATAACATAGTGTTTATAAAATATTCTTATGAATATATTTGTGTAACACATTGAGAATTAGTAACAAATTTCTCTTACTATCTCATATAAATTTCTATATTTATCTACTATCATCAATATTTCGTAACACATACATGCATAGTAGAATAGATGATTCGTCTCATTATTTATTTGTTTATTAGTGGGTTTTATTTTTTTATTTTTTGGGACATGGTTTATTACTTATTAGTGGTTTCAATTGTACCTCTTCAATGTTGATGAAGGACTTTGAGCTTCTGAAGCTAATACTTAGACTGTTCTTATTTATTTATTATTTAGGTGAGTTGACTGATTTCTATGTTTTTCCCTGGTTTGATAAAAAAAAAAAAAAAAAAAAAAAAAAAAAAAAAAAAAAAAAAA
>JASCZI010030211.1:22002-34990 GCA_036250425.1 Stylosanthes scabra
ATTGAATTCATCATCTCATTATTTGCAATTTTGCATGGTAAAACAAAAAAGGTAACCCTTGAACAATAATCCGGCTCCTATACCATTGTAACCCTTTAATTCATGGTTTTTACTTGGAATAATATGTGTATGAATGCATGAAATAAAGAGAATAAGTTGCTTTGAATAATAACGTGACTTGAAGCTATTACAATCTATGCATAATGCATGCATGTTACTATCATTATACCAAAAAATGTAAAGCATCAAGTTGCAAAATATTAATGAAATAAGATGACATGGTAGTTTAGTGTATGTTCCCTAAAATTGAAATAACTGAAATCAGTTACCACTCTTCACTCTGCATTATTGTGATTTTATTTATGATATTACACTTTCCGAACTTGGATATTGTGAGTGGATTGAGACCTCCATATAGGTTGCCTACCACTTTGTACAAGTGCTACTTCTTCTCCCTCTATCACCATTCCTTGATTCTGCACACACAAATCATATATAAATATAATGTTAGATCAACACTAAAAATCATTTCATACCACCAGTTATCAGCTTATCTTACAGGTTATAATAAAAGTGCTTTTAATTTAAACACTTTACCTGCAACAAATCCAAGGCTCTTCTGAAAGTCGCTTCGGGATCATCGCAGAATTCCATGTATATAGGGCAGACTCCTTGATACAGTGCCAATCTCTGTTGTACTCGTTTACTGCATAACAAGTAAAATTCAAAATTAGGTAGATAATAAATCTGTTACAGGAAATAATATCACATATATGAGAAATTAGGCGATCATATAATCAGTTTCATAAGTTACTATGCACAAAAAACTGGGTTAATTTTTTAACCAAAAGAACTCACTCATCAGTAAAGGCAAATATGGTCCCAGAAGGTCGATAGTGGCTCAGTAGGATGCCCATGAAACCCGTTCTGGTAAAGACTACGGTTGAGGTGCCAAGGGTGTTAGACATCATGGTTGCATGGTATGCAAACATCTCACTCATGTGGTTCTACATGCAACCAAAAACAGAAAAAAAAATTAATACAGTGCAATGCTGACAATCAACTGCGAGGGCAATGGATACATAATAGTAGTCAAGGAAACAAAATGCATCAACTTCTAACCTTGAACACTTGACCGATATTAGGCGGCATTTGACCCCCTGGTATAGTAGCCTCGGTACGCAATGCAACTGTGTGCATTACTTTCACAGCTTTTAGCGGATACCTTTATGATAATAAATTGAACCATGTTATCTTTTGTTTCTTGGCTTACTAGAAACATAATATAAAGTGCATTATTTTCCAAGAATCAGACTATTCCCCTGCTTCCTTATATACTTGGAATAGTACTGGTTAAGGCTCACTTTGTCTTTAAGGTCACTTTATATACCGGCCGTAGATAAGTGACCTTAAATTCAGCGGTATAATACTGCTACTAAAATTCAGCGGCTCGAGATTAGTACTACTCAAGCATGTAATATTCACAACTATTTACTTACTTTCCATGGGCAGTTTCTCCAGACAGCATTATTCCATCAGAACCTTCTCGAACAGCAATTGCTATGTCTGATACTTCCGCTCTGGTTGGTGTTGGGTGAACAATCATGCTTTCCAGCATATTTGTTGCCACAATAACAGCTTTTCCCATGCTACGGCACAAGTTGATTATCTCTTCCTACATTTAAAAGCATTATGGAATTAAAGCTTAAGTAAATGATGCCAATTGATCGTTATCTTCATGACGTAACAGTTTGTTTACCTGCAAAAGTGGAACCTCTTCAATAGGAAGCTCAGCACCAAGATCTCCTCTGGCAACCATAGCCTGAAAACAGAAGGAAAGAGTAGTCAGGTCATTGTGACAAAAGCACTCCACGAAACACATTCAAAAGTGGAGAGGAACATGCATTTACAGTATACGCTAAACAATTAATATTGGTGTACACATAAAACACACAAACACATCCTAATTAATCACTCCCTCAAGGGGGAAAGGTTTATGTGTTTCAATGTGTTTATGTGTACACCTAGTAAAACCGTATGCTAAATTAACCATAAAACATAAAAGCAAGCATTAAGAGTAATGCAAGAATTCGTTTAAGCACCCCGTCAGATGCAGTGATAATGGAATGCAGGTTTGGAATGGAGTCTGCGCTTTCAATTTTTACGATGACATGTATATCAGCTCCACAGCCTGCAGTATTGAATGGAGAATTTATCATTCTTATAATTCAAATATGCACCAAACTACTTGATATGATATATATCTTATAAAATGACTTTACTTTTCAAATAATTCTTCAGTTCATGCACAACTTCTGCACTCTTAACAAAGGAGACAGCATAGAAATCAACTTGGTTATCCACTCCAAATTTGATATCATCCCAATCCTTCTCTGCAGTAAATAAATGTGAAGATTATTACCCAAATACGAAAAGGCAGTAGTTGAAAAATAATCAAGAATATGATTACTCATCTAAAGCCTCACCAGTGATGGAAGGAAGTGTTGCACTTTTTCCTCTAACATTCAAATGCCTTCTTGACTTGAGCTCTCCTCCATCAACAACTTCGCATTTAACAGAATCTTCGGTCTTAGACTTTACCATCAAAGACATCATACCACCTGCGTCATCATTTTAGATTAAGTCAAAAATTCATCAAAGCCATTGTATAGCTAATGTATAAAAGGGTCACAGAAATAAACCACCTGCACACAATATTTACATGATTTTCATATCACAAAGCAAAACCATAAGTAATTTCAGTCAAATAGTAGACCTCATACCATCAACAAGAAGCATGTCCCCAGCTTCCACATCATTGACGAAATCATCATAGTTCACACTAACACAATCTGCGGTTCCAACACCTCTTTGGATAGTAAAAGTGAATTCCTGTCCAGGTGCTAGCATGATCGGTTGTGGCAAATCCCCACTCCTCACCTCAGGACCCTTAAAATAAAGAAAAAATATATTAACATATGACACTACAAATAATTCAATACACAAAAGGAATGTTAAAACCATAGGCTAATGATAGTAATACTATTTGCACAAAAATGGTAATCTAACAAATACCGACACATTCATTATGCATTATTTTCTCATCACAGATGAGCGAATCAGTATTCAATAAAAGTTATTTTGATCACGCTATCTACTTAAAATTCTATACTAAATGGGATTCACTATTGCTTAGAAAAAGAAAATTTAAATAAATAATCATAATAAGAAGAATGCTTTCATGAAGTATAACATACCTTAGTATCAAGCATAATTGCAATTACATTGTCTTTTGATTGTGCATTATATTCTTTAACCAAGTCAATAACTTTCTGATGTGAAGCATGATCTCCATGAGACATATTGAGGCGAGCGACATTCATGCCGGCCTCAGCCAGCTTCCAAATCATTTCCTTGGTATTGGTGGAAGGACCAATAGTACAAACTATCTTCGTCTTGCGCCTAAATGTTGGCTTCGACCACATTCCAGCCGAATTGTCAACTTGCGGCACACCTCGCAAATGCAACAAATGCTCCTCAATCTAATCACCAAAAACACACAAGAAGGTTCAAGTTCTCAGATAATTCTAAAGATGCAGGCACCTCAACAAAGGCCTAACAATAGTTTACACAAAGATGTAAAGACAGCTAGCAAGTTTCATAATTTCAAATCCAAACTAAGCATGCAAACTACTCAATGCTCAATTCTCAATTAAAAGACAAGATTCATTTTCCACAAACATCAACATATGGGGTTCTAGGTTCTACCAACATCTCAAATAGGAAAGCCTAACAAAATAGTAGCAAGAGAAAGAAGAAAAGAAGGAACCTTTGGATCATCTTCAGGGGAGACAGGGATGACTTCAACAGGTGCAGATTTCCTGGCATTGATTTTGCAGGTTCTGGAGGCAAGTTGGGGGCACTTGTTGTTCCCATTTGATGAGAGCACCTTGGAAGCAAAAGTTGGAGGCTTTAAGAGACTACGTGACCTTTCATTTGCAGATCCTGAAGTGGGGCAAAAAGGGGTGCTCTGAATGGATCTTGTTGTTGACACAATCTGAGCCATTTAGAGAGAGAGAGAGATGGAGAATGCGCTGAAGAAGAAGAAGGAATGAAGAAGTGATAAGTATAGAAAGGGGGTGAGTGGATGTTGGAAAAATGAGAGGCAAATTTGACGGAGGTTTTAAGAAGAAAGAGCAAGTTGGAGACTTTGGGGTTTGAGAGAGACCCTCGTTATTATCGAAGTGTTTAACTAAGTTTCCCTTCAATGTTGTTGCTGTTGCTACTTGTCGACGATGATGTTTTGCACTTTTGCGGTTTTGCCTTGTGTGTTGTGACTTGTGAGCAGTGAGCTCTCTTGTGTAGTTGTGTCCTTCATGCTCTTTTTTTTTTCTCCTCTTACGCGTAGTAATGGGCCATATATTGGGCCTCGCTATGCGAATTTAGTTGTAGTCTGGAAAGTTTTAGCCCAAAAAAAGAGGTTTTCATGTTTTTGTTGTAAGAATATGGGCTTTGTTTCCTATTAAAGATTCATGGCCCAGTGATGGTATGATTGGAAGGTTTTTCCAAAGGTCCAAATTGTTGTCCAAACATACCAATTTATTATGCATTTGTATAATTTAATAACTTGGGCTGATCAATAACCAAGGGCCTAAAATAAGGGATCATGGTTTGGGCTAGTTGAGCATCTAGTCAGGAATTCGATCCCAGAAGGACCTTGGCCAGTCATCCCACTCTTGAAGTACATGCACGGACCTGCAGGAAATTAGTCATTGGACTCGCTTCGGTGGATACCCTCGGTCTGGAGGCATCCAAACAAACTTGGGTTGATCTATCGATTAGTTTACTAGTATAAGTGTTGAGGTTCGACGCCTACAAGAACCCACTAGGCCAGCCAGGAGTAGCTAAAATCTACATCGAATTAATTTTTAACCTATTGGACTAGAAATACTTTGAAAAATCAAAAGAAAAAAAAAATTAGCTCTGTAATTCAATATCAATTTGATCATTTCTGTAAAAAGAAAACAATTGATAATTCTATTTTTTATTTTTTAAACAGTATAAAATTATTTTATACTATCATTTTATGTATATATATTATTATATCGATTAAAAAAATAAAAAATTGAGTCAATCACTTAATATTTATTGTTTCAAAAAGTTTTAGCAGTGATGGTAGCTGGGTGTGAAACTTTATTTCACCCAACTTCGATAGATACAAAATCTGTACATACACCACAAGCCAACTTTAGACAAAATTCCAACATAATATAATTCAGGAGTTCTATATATATGCTCTAAAATTTCGGAATCTCAAGCTTGAACAGTAGTGATGTAACAGTTAATTAAAGACAACAATGTAATTACAATTTAAACTGCACAGAATATTATAGGACTCTGACATATATTATCCTCACTTCCATGCCCCTACAATGAAACTTTTCAGTACAAAACAAACAGCTAACTGCCATTGATTCTCTGCTCCTCTTAAGTTTCTCTAATTATCTAAAATTGTATTTTATGGATTTTACTGATGAAATAAAAATGTCTTAAAAATGTGTGTTACAAATTTTTAAATATTGTAACTTTTTAATTTATAGATGAAATAAATATGATTTTGAATAAAATCACAAATATAAGGGAAAAGTATATTATTATTATTATTATTGTTATTATTGTTATTATTGTTAGCTGTTGGTAAGTTTTTTTTTTAATAATATGAATGGTGTAAGGTTGCAATCAGAATTAGAGCACATTAATGAGTGTTGGATTTAGCAGCAAATTGTCCTAAATGGGGACATAAGAGAGGGGACCAATTGGTTTCAAGTCACTCTGCTATCCTGGCTTCCTGGCTTTTGTCCTCAAAACCTTTGTTCATGTCTACTTCTTTATCCGACAACACTAGGGGCCCTTGTCTCTTTTTTTCTTTTTTTTTTTAATAAATTAAAAAAATTCTTGAGTTGTTTTTCAAAACTAATCAAATAATTTCATCTTCATTCTGAAAATGACATATATAGTTTAATTAATTTTCATCACTAACATTTTAAGCTATAGTTAGGAAATTTCTATATGCAGCACTCTACAGCAAAAGGCTAAAGGCTTTGTGGTGGATGAAAAAGCCTAAGATTATTATTTCTTTCCCATGAAAATATCTTGATTTTTTTTTGTTTCTATAATAGTATTTCATATAGCCTCATATTTATGTAGACCTTATTAATTATAGAGTAATTGTAATATAATCAAGCAATTTATATTCATTTCTGTTTGCTTTAATTTTATGAGGAGAACATGTCCGTTGTCCATTGTAATTAACCAATTCATATTTGAATAAAATAAATATAAATGTATATATTAATTTGATAGATAACTAATTCAATATGTACATGTACTCTAAATATTTATATGTGAATTGGTTGAAATGCTTATATATTCCTAATTTTTTAGGGACATTCAATGTATAAGATTACAATTTATAACATAATCTCTAGATATATTTAGTATATATCTTGTGTCTTGAATAAGACTCAATTAGGACATAAAATTATTAAATTGAAAAATGCATGACTCTAGAGACCTATGGAATAGCAACAGCCCTTTTTTCTGTTTCTTGAAACAATAATGTTGTCTAGAGTATCTCATGCATATAATAATAGTTCAATATAATATGCAAATCAAAATCATTTTGGTTACAAATGCAAATAATAACAATAATAATATTTATAAATAATAACAAATTGTGGTACAATGGGATATTTTTATTATCCTTTATGTTCAAACTTGTGGTGCAGCAGTTGGAATGTGATCATCAAAATGATGAAATCAACCTTCCCAAATGGTCATATCAATCCAAATCCAAATATTAAACAAAACATAACAAAAACAAGAAGACAACAACCAAACATATATAGAATTATAAGAGAGAAAAACTTAAATCAAATTAAAATTTAGTAGAAAAAAAAACAATAATGGTTTTTATAAGAGAACAAAATTTTTTAGGATTTGAACTAATTATTTTGTTGACTATTCAAGCTCATGAAATTACAAAGATTCCCCTTGCTTACTTTTGATCTTGCTAGTGAACAAAAGCTTATTAAAGGCAACATTCCAAAGCAGAGTACTAATTCTGCTTAGTTTTTTTTTTCTTGATTCTTTTTATGTACCTACCAAAATCTGAATTGCATGCATGAACCTCCTCTTGATTTTTTCATTACTTAATAATAATTATAACCTGCCTCTCCAATACAAATGTAAATGATACAAATAAATATAAATATACGTGATTCACGTATGTATTCTATTTTAATTTTTTTGACATGTAAAAAATAAAATATATATTATAAAAGAATTTTTTATTTTTGCATTAATTTATATATATATCGAATAAATTTTTTAATTATATTTATAATTATAATGTTATATCATAAACTATGTCAAGTTCTAGAACCAAACCAACTCCTCCTTTTAGTAAAAAAAATTAAAAATTAAAAAATTATACTTTAAAGCATCAAATGATTAAAAAGAAAAAGGTGAGGTTAACTAGGGATGCAACAAGACATTATGGACCTAAGTGAGGTCTCACATTTTTGTGTTTCTTTTCTTCTTCTTCTTTTATTTATTAATTATTTTTATTTTCTTTTCTTAATTCCAATTATTAAATTTCATTGTCTCTTGCAAGACAACCACATACCCAATTGTTGGAGAGAGATTACATAACATATCTCAAAGCTATATATCTTCACATCTTCAAAGATATGCTCCATAACATAATTAATTATTAAGGTTCTTCAAAAATTTCTCAATTTTATTAGAATTCAGAAGCTATGGAAAGTTCACATTCACATTCACAACCTCTTTCTATTGAAAGCTTCTCTTATAGTTGGTTAGTGAACCTTAAACCTTCATTAGAGAGCTTAGATAGTTCATTGAGAACTTCTCTTGATGCTTCTTATTACTCTGAAGAAGCTGCTTCTTCATTCATTGAGATGGATCCAAGAATGCCACCTTCTAAGAGATTCTTCAAGAACTACTCTCAAGATTTCAAGTTTGATTTCCCAGCTTCTTCACAATCATCATCACAGCTATCATCATCACTTGTTGATGCAGATCAGTTGTTTTCCAATGGCTACCTTGTGCCTTTCTTTGTTCAATCATTGAAGATGGAAGAGTATGATGATGATAATGATGATGATGATGAGGCCTTAGATTCCAATCTCCCAAGCCTAAATTCTTGTTCATCTTCTTCGTTGTCTACTTCGCGTGCGCCGAATAGTGCTGCTGCTCCTTCTTCTTCTTCGTCTTCTTCGGTTCATGCAAGGTGTCCTTCATTGAAAAGATGCAGAACATTATCAAAGAGGATTTTCCAGAAATATCTGAATTTCTTAAGGCCTTTGTGTAGAAAACTGAGGGGTCATCACAACCATAACAAGACTAATTCGAATTCGAATTCGAGCAAGGAGAAAGTTGTTAAGAGGAGTCAATCAGTGAAGAATAGAGGATTCTATTCTGAAGCATCTCCTAGAATCAGTGTTGCTTATTCTGCAGATGATTGGAGAAATTCTTGTGATTCTGAGAGCTCAATTTATGAAGCAGTTCTTCATTGCAAGAGATCCATTGGTATGTTAATTTAATCACAACATCAACCCATCAATTCATTCGTGTTGGCACAAATTCACTTTTATCCAAAATCAATTCTATAAAATCAAGTTTATTCAAACTTCAGTTTGAAAAACGCCAATCCAAATTAACACCTAGAAGTTAGAACAAGTTTATTTTTATTTTTCCCTTTAATTTGATAGCATTATGTATAATTTTAATTTTGAATTGTTTTTTTATTGCAGAAAGAAGAAGCTAATGATGCTGCAAGAGTGAAGAATAGGAAAAGGAAAGAAGGTGCAATAGGGAACACTATAATTCAGCCGAAGAAATTCAAGGCCATAATTCACCAGCCACTCATTTTCTCTGTTTCTATCTTCCTCTGCTTATTGAAGAAAGATAATGGAATTTCATTAGAAAAATAAATATGTGGTTGGTGAGGCATAATTTTCAAGCCTTGCTCTCAAGTTTAGAAGAAAAAAAAAAAAGAAAAGAAAAGAGAAAGAGTGAAATTTTGTTTGTTTATTTTGTTAATATGGGGAGAAACACTTTTTATTACAGTTGAGAAATTTTTCTTCAACTGATATTGGAACCAGAAAGAAAAAAAGTGTGTGCTAAATTCCAAAATGAATGAATATGTGTATATATATCATAATGCATATAATTTTATTAATATTATCCTTTGTCTAGCTACTTTGTTCTTATTGCTTATTCTTTCTTTTCCTTTTTCTTGGTTATGCTGAATATGAGCTAGAGAAAAATGTTAAAGAGATCATAAAAAGTGTTGATTGATTCAAGTGATTGAAGACAGTTTTTGAGCAAGTTTGAAATTTTAGACAGCTTTTTTGAAAATTTTAAGGTAATGATGAATGAACAACACAAAAAGAAACACATACATATATTGTCTGATTTATGGATTTATGTAGCATATAAACCATAATTAATTAAGTCTAATGATGTAGAAATGAGTGAAAATTTTAGTGAATGAACTCAAAATTAGTTGAATCAGAAAGTCACCAATCAAATCAAACTAGTGTTTTTGTTTGTAATAATGATTACAGAGTTTAGTGTCTGTGACACAAATGTTACCCTTTTATTGAACACAATGACCATTGTAACTACCTAAATCACATGCTAAAAAGTTGAACCATTTTTTCACTGACAAGTATATATGAAGGATCTTATTAAATGCATGAAAAAGAAGTTCTGTCTATCATTGTTAGCATATGTTGCTATTACTATGATTTGACATACCAATAAGAATGTTTTTGTTCTTCCATGATCATCAAATTCATGTAACTCCTAACAATATCTGTTGATTCATTATTTCATCAATAAATAACTTAATTATCCTTATCATTTATTTGATAAACCTTAGCTTCTAATTAAACAAAGTCAATTATAACTTTAAAAAAAAATTTATTGATTATAGAAATCAATGATGCATATGAGTGATCCCTTATTTGGATATTATCTTGTTGAAGAGTCTCATCATCAATCTTTGTCTTCTTGTTGCAATTCCTTTTAAATTGTTCTGTCTAGAAGGGAAAGTAGCTAGCTATATACTAACACATTACCCTTATTGAATTCTAGTAAGAAAAAGAAAAAGGTGAAAGGAAAAGTTGTATGCTCATGTTTCGAGCTATTAGAAGTTGCAATATAATTCCATTGAGCTCTTGAGGGGGCCACATTTCATCATTTATTGTTAGGACTTAGACCTCATTGTGAGTATGTGATATGATTCTTGGTATATAAGGAGTATGGACCATATGGTAGACCCCGCCTCATGCATTCATCATCACTTACGGCGAATCAACAAAATTATCTAACACAGAGTTTCTTTTATACGTATTTGTGTCAGAAATATAATTATTCATATATATTCTCTTATTACTTTAAATTTTGAAAAAAGTTACATCAAAACATATTATTAGGATTTCTAGAACTGAAATATTCAAAATTTAAATATTGTTAAACACACAAAAATGGCGTTTCTTGTTTTTGCGACGGTTTTCAATGATTACTTATATAATCTCCACAAAATCAAAATATTGTCGCAGGTTTTCGCGACGACTTTTAACCGCCGCCATATCTTAATTTTGAATTTATTGTATTTTTGCAGCAATTTTATACCGTCATTATCTCAAAACACAAACATTTTAAAGAATTATTCGTGGCGGTTTAAATTTCATTAAAATTGTCGATATATTTTAGCTTTGTATTAACATATTTTTCATTTGAATAATTTATGCCGGTTTCAAACTGCTGCTATTTTATTTTAAAACCAATAGCACGGCAATAGGTTACTTTAGTAATCTACAAGCTTATGGCATTATTATTGAAAGGTATAAGTTGTAGGTATCCCAATTTATAGGATTAACGTGAGATTAAAGATAAGAGGAAGTCATTGTTATGCCGGTAAAAAAACATGATAAAAACACACAAAAAATGGTCCCGGAAAGGGAATGGGGTCCAATATATATGGAATCTTAATAGAAGAAATAAAAAGTATTGCTGGCCCAACGTTAGCCAGTGAAAGTGGTATGAATGCTGATGCTATTAGAAACTCATCACATGGAAACATGAGTAAGAAGGGGACATAGAAAATTAAAGATATGTGCTTATTATTAGAGAAATGCCAAAATTCCCCTCACAACTCTCTCTTCTCCTTCCTTTTTGTTTCCCTCTTTGAATTTTATATGCTTTTGCGGTTAACAGACCACAACACACACCATCCCTTTTAATTTTATTTATTTATTATTATTTATAACAACAATGTTAGGTAATCAATAAAAATTTAGCTAACATCAGTCAATAAATTAGATTGGATGTTTTATTTCTTTATATTTCGAATATTCTATTTCTAAAAAAAGATAATGTTAGCTTTAGGTTTTTGATGTTTTATGACTTTCATTGTGGATATTTTATAGATAGTAGTTACGAATGTTCTATTTTTTATTGGCTGATTTTTAGTTAGAAAATTATTGGTTGTTTATATTTTTTATTTATTATCGCATACACTAATAATAATTATTAATGTTTTTTTTTCATCACTTGTTGCTATACATCATCATCATCTTATTAGCTAGGGTTCTGAGGGGACCATAAACCTTACACATGATGATGCTTCTGTATATATCTACTTCTTGATATATATATTGATCATTTTCCCACAATGGCTTCTAGCTGCATCTTTCATGCAACACATATATATGATCATAGATTCCCTGGCCCCCAATTATTCTAAGAAAGAAACAAGTAAAAATCACATATATGCTAGCTGTTAACAAAAAATAATGTTTTTTTTTTATTTGGTAAATATAAGATTAAAATTTATTAGTGACCAAAACCGTCACTATATATATTTATACATATTAATTTGTATATTTTTTCTCTTAATAAAGAATCAACTACAAGAGTTATCAAACTTGTAATAAATTAATAATAATAAAATTTTATCGTATAGTATAATAAGACTATTTATGAGATACTAAACAAAATTATCTCTTCTAATATTTAAATATGGTATTACAAAGAAAATAATAGACAGAAATTTTACGCATTCAAAAAATTTTAAAATACACACTTTAAACTTTAAAATTTACATACCAAAAAATACATGTTTCCCATGTTTATCCATTTAAAAATGAATTTTTTTTGTCTTAATTTCATTTTTTCTTTGATAGGAAAATTAAAAGCACATCGATCTTAATTTTATTATATTGGGCAACACAACTAGAAACAAACCTAGAAATAATAAGGACAACATCAACATGCATGCAGTTATCCTTATATATCCTTCTTCCCTACATTTATGGTTGAAGGGATGTTTGCAAACACTAATTAATAGTATTATTATTCATCCAAAAAATAAATAAATAAATAAACATATATAAATAAACCTCTCATGATTCAATAATTAACTTTCACCATAATATATAGATATATAGATCTCTATGTCCTAGACTAGTTGGTACCTAAAAAGTTTGGGACAGCCCAAATAAAGGCATACATAACTAAAGATACCAAATGATATTGTCCTCTAAACATGGGGGATCTAACTAGGGTTTCAAATTTTGAAAAACAAGAATATATATATAGTGGGACAAAATAAAAAAAAAGTTCATGAACCTTAGTAAAAGTAAATGACCAAGGTGCTGAAATATAGCTCTCATTGTTCCTAATTTAACTAACATTTGAGAGAACAATATGCTAAATAGGATGCATAATATAAGGATCCATTCTGATCTACTGTTAGGGCTTAATGATTACTCAGTTAAATCTGCAATAATTTCCCAAACCCCATAACTTTGAAACAAAACTTCTATTGCTTGATATTGACATATATATATATATATATATATATATATATATATATATATATATATATATATAT
>JASCZI010030211.1:35126-50126 GCA_036250425.1 Stylosanthes scabra
ATATATAAAGATATATTAATTTCCTTTTCTTCTAATGGATGATATAATAAACACGTTATTAAATCTAAATTAACGGATCAAAAGAAACTAGTCAATTATAGTATACACAATTATTTTTAAGTTATTCTCTCTATATGCAAAGAAATACTAATATCATTTTCTTTTTCATTCTCCAGAAAAATTAACTAATTAATAAAAATAATTATTGTGTGATACGAGAAGATCATTATTGGTGTAACAAGCTAAGTGGACAATAGTAGAAGATTAAGAGCAATAATCTTGAGGTTTTCAGAGTCTTTTTGACTTCATCATATGCAACATACTGAATAATATATTCCTCGATGAAACCCTAAAATTAAATATATCTGACACTTGGAGAATTGGAGTAGGTTTTTCGTTTTTCTTAATAAATTTTATGTTCATCATCACTCTAATTCATGTTATGATGATGATGTTAACACAATTGGGTTTTGGTTTAGTTCAGTAGAGAGACACACATAATTCAATATTGTCTTGCTCAGTTTTAATAGTGTTTGTTAGTTGGAACTGCTTTTTAAAGATTACGTTATAACTATTAAAGTTTTGTTAACTAATAATTAATAATGTTCTTAGAATATTAGTTAACTAATTATATATTATCACATTAGTAAAATAAATTAATTTTTAAATATATTACTTAATATAAGTCATTAAAACATATAAATTTAATTGGATTATAATTAATTTTTTACTTCATTAATATGTCAAAACTAAGATGAGAAGATCAACAAAGCACAAGGTTAGGACGGTGAATGAAATGGAAGATGAACAGAGAGTAAAAGATAGAGAAAGACATAAAAAGATTATCTGATATAATAAAATGTGATCAAACAAGATTAACATATAAAAGATCTCTCTGTATATGATTTAATTGTATTTTTTAATCCATATGTAGTTGATCTCATCTAGTGGGACAAGATTTTATTGTTGTTGTATTAATAAATCAAAATTAATATATATTAATTATGATATTCATCAAAATCTTGTTTGATTCATAATAAATGTTAACCTATTACTCATGACTTGGTGCATGGATGTAAATAATCTAGGGTAAATTAAAGTTAAGATTCATTATTCATTGTTGGAATATTACTGTCACCAAGCTAAACGATGTATTATAGCTAGGTTAACATTTATAAATCCAACAAGCTTTTTATGAATTTCATAATTCATAACCCTAGAAAAAATATATAGCTAGGAGAATTCATGAATATGCATGATTGTATATCTACTATTGATTATATATAATTATGTATGTTCCTAGCTAGCTATAATAAGTAGAGAGTGAAGTTAGCTTCTTAGAAACGAGTGAAGTGTGTGTACATATATAGACACATGATGGAGAGAACTACATATCAAGGAGACCAAAACATGGTTACAATTGCCTCTTGTCGGAATCAAATTGCTAGCTAGCTAGCTAAGATGTTAAGGAATTCAATTGAATATATCATATAACTAATGTGCTTAGCTAGTATCACAGTTCAATTGAAATGCAACAATTCATTAAATGCATATACATACATACGTAAGGGTCAGCATAATAATAATAATGTATTTATACCTTTGAATTTTTTGGTTATGTATCATTTTTATATTCATTTATAGCTAGAAGAGAATGTATGCAAAGGGACAAAAAGTTCGTAGCCATCGTCCTCAGTTAGGAGCTTTCTCCTTTCATGAGGCACTTTTTTGCTTCTCTTCTTATGTGTTCATCAATTTAGAATAATATATAAATTAAACATTATGTCACCACTTTGATAAACATATACCATACAAGTGATACAGTTTTTCTCCCTAATTAGAGAATATTATTTCTTGTATACACCATACATTGAGTTAGATTTGTATGCATTATTGATAATGTATAAATTTTAGTTTGAATTTTTTAAAAAAAAATAAATGGTATAATAATATGTTATCAGGGTATCTATTTTTGAAAAAATAGTTTAAAGTTCGATCGTTATTTTTTTAAAAAAATAAGACAAATAAAAGAGAAAGGAATTTATGCAAAGATTCCTGGTAAAAATTCAAATTAAAAAAAAAGTATTTCGCATAAGAAGACATATTACTGTATTACAGAGATATATATAATCATTTATGTGTCTCTTTTTATTAGTTTAAACTTTTGAAAAAATAATATATACTAACAAATAGATATACTTTAAATTGAATTTGTTAAAAATAAATCATTGTTTATAATAAAAAATTAATTAATATTCACTAATTAAAATTTAATATTAATTAAAATGGTGATCATATATATACTTGTCATCTCTTTCTGTCACCATTATTATTTGCAATAAATTAAAGAGAAGGTTACATAACTTGGCGGAAAAGATGAACATGGAAACTTTGAAGGCGTCTAGCAAAGTAGTAAGGCCTTAAAAGGATAAAATTTTCAACAGACATTATTATATATACAGGATATGCCAGCATATATAGATAGGAACATTCATGCATCATTGTTGTTCATTGATAATTTATATATATATAATAGCTAAACATGACAACGATATTTCTTTAATGTTGGCTGCATTTGCCATATTCATCATTCAATTCATCTATGTATATATTTGTATGGAGGAGTTTGGGACCCTTAGCTTGCACTTTATTAGAGCCAGTTTTGTTAGATTATATTTGTAAGTATTTCTATATTTTTTAAATAATTGATGGATTATGTTTTTTTTTTTTTTTTTTGGTCCTCTCGCTATGAAGTTTCTGTTGAAGACGCTAACTTAAATATAAAGGTAGATAAATTTGAATAAATAAAAAAATAGTCAAATAAATAAGAAAACTAAGATATATACAAATAAATAGTCAAATAGCAATACATACATTCTCTGGAGAAAATATAATATGTGAGAAGAGATATCGGCATTTGATGTCTTCACATTGAGAAAGTTTAATTAATTATTATTGTGCAAGTCCAAGTTATTTATATTAATTAATTAATCATTAACATGAAAGTTATCCAATTAATTAATTTGGATTGGTCAAGTCTCAAGTGGTTATTAGCTCATTTTTTTTCATTAATAAGCAAGTGTGTAGAATTTGTGAAAATGACAGACAAATCCTTAAATATCTGGGCTGAAAAATATCATAAAAAATAAAAATAAAAAAACACGTGAAAGTTATCTTAACTAACTGCCCATATAACACACTGCTGAAAATAAACTTATATGTGCCACACTTAACATTGTTTAGATCTCAATCATATATGCTCTATAATTAATCTTGTTGATTGTATGTAATAATGGACTTTAAGATTGAAGAAACCATATAATATTTGTGCTGGCAATTCATTTGATATATACTTATCTAGTTATCTTCTTTGTGACCTATGATACACGAGATGAGACTCAATCCATCTGAGTTAATTAGCTAGATTAATATATAGAGTGATGCAAGTTGGATGGGTAAAATATGTGAGTTTAGTGGTTATCTTGTTATGTTTTAGGCAAAATTCATGTAATTCAATCTTTTGACTCATGATGACAAGATACAACAAGAATACATCTATTTTTGACATACATTTTTAATAGATATCTTATCTCACACGAAAAATTTAAAAAAAAAAAAAGGAAAAAAGAAAACATGTAAACCATGTGTAATCACAAAATTGCCATCGCAAAAAATTTTAAGGAAAAAATAAGGGTTTAGTTAATAAAATATGACTTCAAATAACACATGTTATTAAGGAAGCAAAAGTGGATTTTTTTTTTTGTTTTGTTTTTTGGTCTATGGAAAGTTTTTATTGAAAATTTAATTTTTTTTAATATTTTCAATACAATTTTTTTAAAATATAAAAAAAAACATTTTCAGTATCCTTAACAAATATCCTAAAAACAATGTTAACTAATTCCAAAAGAAATGCAATGCGAATTAAATATTATTGGCCATGAAATTTGAGTTATGATTAAATTGGCCTCGAAATTTAAATGACATCATATTGATTCCACTTTTACAATGTGATACACGTTGATTTTTTTGTGGATATCCGTAAAAGAACGCCGATATAACTGTTAATTGTCCATGCTGAACTTTAATAAAACAACGTCATGATCTATTTACGCTAACATACATAACACGAAAGATGTGTTTGAGAGGAAAGGAAGTTAAAATATATATTGTTAATGTGATAATGATCCAACATTAGATTATGCAACTCTTGTTATATATAAGTACTCATTATATTTATATAATTATTCTCAAATAGTTTACAATCACACAAACCTTTGCTACAAAACTCTTCTCTCTTCAATATTCATACAGAAACCTTCACATATTCTAACATACATGGTCACCGGAACAATAACCAAAGCTCATAATTTTGCTCCTCACATGTGTGAATATATATATGATTTTATTATTCTCTTGAAGAACTTAGTACCATATAATATAATACTACTGACTCTCACACACACATAATTAATATCTTCATTTAGATGGTGATGATGATGATGAAGAATCCTCTTTGGTATTATTAGAGGGATGAAGTGTTGTTGAAGCTTCAATATCAATTTTATCAGAGTCCACAAACTTCAAGTAATTCTCAATCTCTTTAGTGTCATGGCTACCATGCCTAAGATGGAACCATTTCTTATGATGATGATGATGACTGTGGGGTTTTCTCTTTCTGTCACTTATGGCAATGGCTATGTCATTGGGGAACAGGTCCTTGAACACAAATGCACGCAATATGGTTGTCACAACAAGTGCTGTTACCACCAATGTAGATATGATACTTAGTATTACACACATTGTTTTTGTGAAAACATTTGTCACCTCATTTGAGTACTTTATTGTTGCAATTGCTGCACCAGTCATTGGAAATGTGTATGCCCACCATGAAAGTGAGAATCTACAAAGAATCAAGAATCACATAAATATATCAGATACTTTAGTTAGCAAAATAAGTAACCAATAAGATAGAGATATCTGAAAGAGCGTTAATGTTCAAATTGATCCTTGAAAGATATCGCGTTCTTTAAATTAGTTCCTGAAAGATTTTGTTAGTCATATTAGTCTTAAAAAATACAATTCTCAGTCATATTGATTGATAGACGACACGTTATTCAATTATTTTGTTTCGTCTTCTGATTTGCAGAAGGATCAATTTGACTGAGGATTGTATCTTTTAAAGACTAATATGACTAACAAGATCTTTCGGGGAACAATTTAAAGAACACCATATCTTTCGGGACTAATTTGAACATTATCTCGTCGGGGAAAAGATGGAACATACTGGAATCCTCTGAAAAAGTTGATCCGGACAGCCTGCAAAATCATATGACATGAAACTAATTAAGTAAGTGATTTTCAAGCTAGAAATTAAAAAAGTACTAAAATTGAGAAGAAAACAAACCAGTGAGAAATAAAGGAACATGGCAATGAAATATGCAATCCTTGATCCATAATCAAAAGAGCCCTGAATCTTAGCCCAAGCCATTGAAGCAACACTAGGTGCTGCCACAAAGAGAAAGAACACTGGATGAAGCTCCTTAGGGAGTGTCTCATTTGTTGGAAGCCTCTGATATAGAGTCACAAACAAGACAGTGTAATGAGCCAAACCAATAGCAAAGAAGAAAATAGGCCCTTCTTTCAGCCCCATTGATGCACCAAGCAATGCTCCAACAAAGTTTCCAACAATTGAGAGGTGATTTGATGGGTTTGCAACCTTTGATAGCCTCCTTTGGCCTCCAGACATCCACTGTCCATAGATCTTAAGCTCAAGGCAGAAAATTGGTGTCATTAGAATGTACCAAAGTGAATGGTGAAGGTTCTTGGTGATTGATGGTGGAACCCCAAGAGCTAAGAACAGAAGGGCTATCCATGGTGCAAAGAAGAAGTTAACACGGATCGGGTGGTAGTACTCGCGGCGAACTGCTTCAAAGTAGAGAATTATCTTGAGAAGATATGTGGTGAAGATAGTAATAACAAGAGCAATGGAGATGAACCATAGGACTAAGTTTATTTTGAGGCTTAAGTGAAGAAACTCAGTTGATGGAGAACTTGCAAGTGTTTTCCAGAGAATTGCTTGGCTGCTAACTCCAAGACAGATACCGATAGCCGAAACAGGAAATCGAAGAAGAAATGGCCATTTGCTGTCCTGAGGAAGCAGTATCTCTTCTGAAGACTGAAGGAGCAGGAAAAACAAGATAGCATGAGTTAGAATCAATCCATAAAAAAAATATGAGTCTATGTTTTCTTGCATCTTAAGTCTACTATGGCAGAGTTCTAAAAAGGAATTAGGATATGTATGAAATATGAAGGCTAATTTCAGATGCATACCCTTAGAGTTTCCAATTCTGGTCCTTCCAATGCATCGAAATATCGATCGACCGGTACAGGCCTTTCGGTATTCCTGACATTGTTGTTGCTGCTATCATTGTTGTTTTCTTCTTCTTCTATAGTATGTCTGGGTGACTTCCCTCTAAGCATAGATATCTGTCTCTCAAGTGTTCCAGACCATGTTTTGAAAGAATCAAATCTCTTATCCCTGAAGGCTCTGATCCCAGGATTGTTTGGAGTTTCTGCTCCATGAGGTGATGCACCAGTAGTAGGGTGCACATAGGCCTTTGGCATTGGTTGAGAGTAACATTTTGATGGCTGTGGAGACTTGGAATCTGCATGGATTGCGAAAACCGGAACGCCATCTCTACCAACTTCACCACTTAAGAAAACCTTGTTGTTGGTTTCATGTGGCAGAAACTCTTCACAGGTTAGTGGCATGCTGATTGAAACAGATTGCTTCCTTTGGTGATTGATCACCACAGCTTCATCACCTTGTTCCTGTTGCAACATTCAAAATTCAAACAATTGAATTGAGTTTTGCACATACATCTGAGATTATAAATCTTTGAACAAACTTTTTCGAGTTAACTACCAAAATCGTTCCTGAATTTTTCAAACTATGACAAAAGTGACCATCAATTTTATTAACGACAAAAATACCCCTGAATTATTTAAAAACTTGACAAAAGTATACTTTTATCATATGTCAAAGGTGATTAAAATACTTGAATTTGGACACTTTTGTCGTTTACAAAATTGATTTTTGTCGACATTTGAAAATTTCAGGAACAATTTTGATGATTATCTCAAATTTTTCCTACATGATGGAATTTCAAAATATGTCTTACTTTGGTAGATGGGCTTGGAAGTTGAGCATCACCAGTATCAAAGCCAACTACTTCATTTGCTGATATATACTTAATTAGTGATGGAACTTCAGGAGAACCTTGTTCTGCTAATTCAACTTTCTTGTTAGCTTCCATGCTAGACCTGAAAAGAGGTACCAAAAAAATTGTTCACTTAAATTGTTGGCAGAGAAAGATCAAATGGCTGCAAGATACAGAGCCAAATATATACAGTGAGCAGAAAGATTCAATTATTATGCCTTGAACTCAGTTTGGCCACAAATTGAAAATCTTTGTAATTATGAAGGGGATCACAATCATCCACTTAGTTTGAAAATCTGTCTTTTTCTTTCTCAGAGAAACTCTGTTCTTATCAAGTAGACATCCACTCTAAACAATCAAATCTTAATGGCAATGCCTAATGCATTTGTTTGCAATCAAAGTGAGTGAAATTGAGAGAAGTCTCTTTCTTTCCACATAGATTAAGATACTGATTCTGCCATAATAACAAACAGGGAAAGGTCATTTAATTTTTTCTCCTTAAATAAAAAAAAAGTTGGCAGAAAAATAACTAATTAAGTTAGTGGACCAACAATAAGCATTATTATATGGTGAAAACTGAAAACTTTAGATACATGAATGAAGCTTTAGTCCCTTTCAATCTTCCAACAGAAACAGTGATAACATTACTAACATTTATCAAAGTTTGGTTAAAACCATAAATGCAATATACCCCCTCTAATGAATTGGATTCTTTATTATTAGCCATGAATCCATCCACATGAAGATATGAACCAGAAATTTATCACAGTAAAAATCTGCAGAAAATGCAGAAAACATATATAACAAGAAAAAGAAGAAAGGAGTGAGAATCCAAACCTTCAAATTCAAAGTAATTATCTGCTTTTCCAGTAACTGAAAGATGATGATCCAAGAGAAGATGAAGCAATGTAAGAAACTTTGATCCACTGAGAAAATAAGTAAAACATATGGTAGGCAGAAAATGAATTGAAGTCAAAGGAAGATTATGATGATGATGATGATTTATATATGAATTATGATCAAAGTGTGGTGTGTTTTGAAACAAGTACATCAAAAGAAACGTTTGATTTGAGATAATCACGACTACTTATTAATGGTTTTTGTGAGAAGGACGCGTCCATGCTAAAAGACAAAGTATCATATAATATATGGTAGGAGTAAGACAGGTAAGAAATAAGTAATAATATTTTTGGTAACTTTAAAAAGACTTAACATCATTCTTAAACAAGCTTATGTTGCTGTCTCACTCAACCAATTTGTGCTTTGACAAGATGTGAATTCAATGTAAAAGAAAAAAACAACAAAAACTATTGAGTAGGTGCCAGCCATGTTTTAGAAAGGGTACAGTAGAACCTCCTCCAATTGCACATATATGCACTTGAAATACACAAATACACAAATGTTTTTGTGGATTTTTGTATGAATAGTCAAATTTGCAAAAATAATTTCATTTTCAATTGACGTTGATTAGTTATCTAAAAGAATGAATTAATTATACAAATGTATAAAACGTTTTACGAAGTAAGTGCATTAAAATTAAACTCAATGTTATGAACATCAGACTGGATTGGTCATTTTGACCCAAAAAAATTGGGAACCAATCCTCTATTCGATCAGTCCAATGCAAGTAAAAATCAACTAGCAAAAAATTGATAAAAAACTGGTCAAATCAATCGTTAATTGGTGAACCGGTTAAACCAATCTGATTTTTTAATAAAAAAATTGATTTTTGTAAAAAAATTTATATGTTAAATAATTTTATATTATATTTTAAATTATTTTATTATATATTTAAATAAATCAGTTCAATTACGGTTCAATTTTAATCCATCACTCTATCAATTTAGTTAGTTCTCGCAACCTTAATTAAACTCTTTTTCTATTTATCAAGTTCTCTAAATAAATAAATTTGTATCTCATTTATATAATCTCCAAAAAGAAAAACTGAAAATGAAACATCTTACATTAAATATGCTATGTGTCATTAATAACATGAAACTTTTTCAAAAGCAAGACTAGCTATTTTATGGTCACAAAATTTTGGAGTTATATTACTTTTCTTATAAAATACATAAAGAGTCCAAAATAAATGGAATGTACACACGCATATAAAGGGCAAAAATGGTAACACAATAAAGTAAAGTATGAGTGGACAAAAAGAATTTCTTCTTGATCTCCAAAAATCTCCATCCTCAAACAGAAGATATATGGACATTTTTTTTTGTTGACTAAGAAGATATATGGACATGAAATGAGACAAAAAAAAAAGGTGAAATAAAAAGATTTTAAAAAGATATGGACAACATGGGCAATTAGGCATAGTTAGCAAAGCATATTAAAAAAAAGTGAAGATAGTTTTAAGCAGAGGACAAGATGCTAATTGCTAAGTCAATGAATTCAATAATAATAATGTCATTATCATTACAACATGCACTGAATTGGCTGCTGGTTTTAAAAATTTTGAATCCCTTGATTTTAGGGTAGGATTTATTAGAAACCGTATTAATAAGATTTTATGCGGAATACATGTTTAGCACGTAACATGTCATCACCAACATAAAATTTTCAAACCAATTTGAAAACAACACAAGTTTATTAGCTGCAAAAACAACACGTTGAATCCTTGATAATTTTGCTTTTAATTATATAATAAAAAATTATAACCATATTCCGTGTACATTTATTTTTTTTTTATAATAGGCACTATTTTGATACTATTATTTTTTTAGTAATTAATGATATCATAGGTAGTTATAATCAAAAGTTACCGTATTTATTTATATATATTTTCTTGGTTTCATAAGTATCTCTCAATCCGATAGATCAAAAACTAATCACCCGCAAATTAAAGTTTCATTTAAGGGTTTGTCACTGGCCACTAGATAGCTGCATGCACAAGGTGGAATTAATGAACTAACCACTAAACCAACCCAAGTTAGTTTATTTTTATATATATAATTTCTTATAAATAACTAACTTTTGTAATTATATATTTTCAACATTTAATATTATGCATTTAATTCAACAATAATTCATATACATAAAAATAAAAGTTGAAATAAAATAATTATGATTACTTATAATTAAAAAAAGTTATGACTACCGAATTTTTTTATATGCTTTTCACCAATCAATACACGTTCTTTTTATTTTGTTAATTCAAGAATAAATAATACCAATATATAATTTGTTAATAATAATTTGTTTTCATCCGGCTATTAAAAGTGCTTGACATATGAATAATTTTTTTAAAAAAAAAATATTTTACAATAGTGGTTCACCACGAGAAAAACAAAATGATAGCTTCTTTATGATAAGTATAATCAATGATGACAAGCAACCAATATTGACAATTTTTTTTAAAAAAAATTTGGTAGATAACATTGACATATAATCCAGTTTAATTAATATTCCTGAGTTCAGATGACGATGTATATACTACTGAAAAATCACAATCGCCATTAGAAAAAATATATATAATAACTCCATCTTTCAACATTAAAATAAATGCAATGATCGAGTGATAGTGAGAGCACACAGCATATTCGGATTGCTAGGTTATTATATGCATAAATATTCAACAGACTAATTAATACACACATAAAATTATTATATAATAAATATTTCAAGAAATTGTGTGATTTTTATTAATAATTCACAATTCCAATTATTTGACCATGTACCATTAATCCATTAATATAGCTAGGAACACTCATATATAATAGACCATTTTTTTCACTGTACAATAATGCATGCACGAGTATGAGAGAACCTAAAAAAAATGACGAGGAACTTACACTCTTGTGGATCGTTGGTGCGAAAATGGTTTTGCGAACGATGGAGATAGCATCTGTAAAGACATTCCGACGCTCAGAGTTTCGGAAGGGTTAAAAAGCAATGAGTATGAGAGTTAGGGTTGTGAGAGTGGTAGACTCCCTTTTTATATTACTCATGGAATAATGCTAGTTCAAGAGTTCAGAGATCTTGATCGAATCTTCCTGTTTCGGAGAGATTGTGAGAGATTTCTTAGGGGATCTCATGAAATCTAGGTTGAGTATTCTTCCTGTGTGATTTTTAGTTTGTTGTGGACTTTCGAATATGTTGGGGTATGGTTATTTTATCCCGCAGCACACGTATAATTACTGAGAGATTATATTTTCTAACACTTTTTTAGTCAGTAATAATCCACCTATGTCATTTTCTATTAGTATAACATGGCAATATATATATACTATCTTTTTGTTGATTATGTAACATTATATATATATACAGAGGAAATAAGTCAGGTGCTCTATAATTTATAGTAACCTAATAATTTTAACTATTGATTTTAATTTGTATATATTTTAAAATTATTTTATAATTGAAATCAAGGGTTAAGATTATTGGATTACCATATATCCTGAAGCACCTGACATGCTTCCATATATATATATATATATATATATATATATGAATAAATCTATATGTACTATTTTGTATACATGTACACATCATTTAATAACACAGAAAATATAAATATTAGCATATAAATTTATATTTTTCTATACTAATATTTACATTTTTTTGTATTACTAAATAATGTGTATGGTACATTGGTACATCTAAGTATTACCGCATATTTATTATCATAAATTACAAATATAAATCACCAACTCAATTATGCCCGGGAATCGGGAATATTAATTCCAAAAAATAATAGTTGGGTGGAGAAAATTACAATATTATTCTATCAAAACTCATCACCAAACAAAACATAAAAAATAAATTGTAATAGGACCAACATTAATAGCGGATCTTTATAATTTATTAGAAAGAACTAATCAATAATTACAAATTCCAAACACCCAGTTATTAGTGTGTTAACTGTTCTCCACTTTTTGTGAATCATCTATAATAATAATATTTTTATACGAATGTAAATGTGGTGTTTAATAAAGGATGTGTGCATAGCATTTTTATTTTTTTTCTAGCATCTTTCAACAAACACATTATTGTTTTATTTTTTTATTGATTTTCAACAAATAAACATATTTCGTCAATGTGTGTATGTATGTATGTTTATTTTGGAATTTCATTTCATGTATATATGTATGTATATATGTGCAATATAACTAAAATAATTTATTTATAGCGTCAATTTTGGGGCAGCCAAAAAATATTTTTTCTCAAGAAAAAAATAATATGGTAGCCGTGATGTGGGAACACAGAGAAGTTGAATGATTAGTCAAAAGCGTAGTTGGAAACTATACGACAATATCTATATACAACAGTCCCCACTTACAGCTAGCTATATATAATAACATTAACATTTGCCATTGAACTCAATTTTAATTTGTAAATAATAATAACAATATGTGGAACTTAGTATATACACGCCTCTTTTTTTCTGTGTTTGGTCATCTATATGGGGCATGTGTTCCATCACAATTGATGTCTCTCATGAGTTTCTTGGAATGTTCTTCAATGGAATATGATCCGAAAGTTCTTCAAGTTTATACATGAAGCAAGGTGTATCTAGGATCTAGCTAGCTAGCACCTTGGATCAATGGTTGTACAACAACCACCGAGGAAAAGTTTGTTGGATCATATATATTTTTTTAAACAGTGTAATCCAAAAGAAAATATAAACTATTAATTTATCAAGTTGTTTAATGCTACAACCTGGTTTGATGCATTTGCTGGCTAGAAGTTGGATTGAATAATATTTCAGATAATAAAAAGAAATATATTTATACATATATATATAAAGTACATTTTTCTTAGTGCTTCTCCAATCTCCACACATACATACTATTTGTCATGAACTAACAGTATTTTCAGCTTTAACCTTTGAGCTTTGTGAGAAGCTAATAAATTAAATTTGTTCATTTATTAGTTTCATTGAATAATAGTCACCAACATTGGTGAGTGAATTAGGGGTCTGCAGCATCTTTTTTCTTGGAGGGTAGGGTGGGGAGGGTTTGAAAATTTGCTCCTCAAGTTAATTAATTAGATGAGAGGGGTTAGTACTTAGTAGTTAGTAGAAAATAATTAACATATATAATATGCTTCCTCGTTTTTGGTTCAAAAGTGATTCCCAAGTTAAACCCTTGAATGATGAGGAGAGAAAATTCAAATGACAAAAATAAACAATACTAGAGAAAGGAGAAATTAATGAATGAAAGAGAAAATAAGAAGAAAAGTGTATGTATCAGATAACTTATCTACCTATCCTTACTACAACATAGTAATATGAAAAAACAACGCCTAAGAATATATGTAACCACATATGATATATTATTGACCAAGGTCCTTTCTATATACATCACTCTAAAATCGAACGTGGTACTAAATGCTTAAACAACTCAAGTCACTATTAATTATCATCTCATGGATGAAATGGCTGACCAAAGTCCTCTATGTATACACATCACTCTAAAATCGAATCCGATACTAAATGCTTAAGTAACTCAAGTCACTATCAATTATCCTACTGTAGTTGGTTAGTAAACTAACTACTTTTTTTCTTCTGGGCCGAAGCCCTACAAGAAAACCAAAACTAGACCCCAACTTTCCCACCCGAACCCAAAGCCCTACAGAACTCAAAAACCCACTTCACAATACCAAAATGCAAGGGAAATAACCCAAGAATTATATAGGCCCGTACAATTGTTTGTCTATACGGAGCAGACAATTTTTTTAGAATAAATAGGCCCAAATCAACCCAAAGCCTCTAATAAGGGTACCAAATAATGGATCGGAGCCCAATTACGAGCATTTAAAAACAAGAAACCCAATATATTTGACCAACCAAAAGAAAAGTATTTTTTTTGGACAGTTGAATTGAACAACAGCCCCCAATTATAGGCTAACTCATTTTTCTTCATTTGGCGCTCAGAGAGACTCGATCCCTTATCCTTCAACATGCAACACTTAGTGGGAGCAATGCTCACCGCTCACCACCACCTGGGCTACGCCCCAGCTGCCCAAAAGAAAAGTATGAAACCCATTTACATGCCATGTGTATTTCGTTAAAAAAATAAAAGAGGGAGGAGGAAGCTAGTCGTCAATATACTATATTTTCTTTTTCTGTTTTTACTTTTTACAATTTTGCAATACTTTTCTTCGTAAAAGTTGAAAGTTCAACCTGTATTTGACGAGAAATAAGAAGACTAATTTTTTTTTCTATTTATTTATTTTTATTGGGGGTTATAGAATAACAGCTGTTTTCTTAGATACTAAGGATCAGGATTAAATTCAACAGACACAAGTTGTTATTAACTAACAGTGTTATGAATTGAAAAAGAAAAGTTGAATTTTATTTTTTGAGTCTTGACTCTTGAGTCTTGATCAGTTTATATACTGTTACTTGTTACTACTTATTTGTCCTGAAAATGTGTGGATATAAATTAAACGAAAACTTGCCATGCCACTTGTATTCTCAATGGATATCTTCTTTTATTTGTAATGTTTTCATATGGAAGAAAAAAACACAACGCCTATATATATATACCTCCATACTCAAATAGATAATATTTTATATATAATTGAATTCTGAAATACAATCCATCCTCATTTTTCATTGACATGTTTTAATTTCCAATTTTACATTTCAAATTCATGGTTTTGAAGGAAAAAAAAAAAGAAAAAAACATTATCGCCCTAAGTAATTAAACGTACCTAAAATATATAGCTTTTGCATTTTCTTTTTAAATTTCTTTTCTAACTTAGCTACTTCAATTCAAAGAACATTAGTGCACTATAATTGAAATAAAAACCTAAAAAGAGTTAGCTATTA
>JASCZI010030211.1:51439-65394 GCA_036250425.1 Stylosanthes scabra
GAGTCTTCGAAATAGCAACCAAATATTTTTTATTATAGGTTATATATAATGAATATTTTTTTTAAAAAAAAAAGAACACTAAATTCCTCTTATATTCCCTTTATATAAGTAATGGATAATTAAATGGTAATAATATAAATTTTTTAAATATAATGGTGGAAATAAATTAAATTCTTATATTGTCATAATATATATATATAAACCTTCGTTCCTATGCAAATTTGGTGGAATGAGGCATACAATGCAAAGAGAAAGAGTCAACTACACACTATCAATTTGACAAAACACAAATGTATTATAAAAAAAATGAATTAAATTAAAGAGAGATGTTTCATTAAGGTAGTGAAAAACCTAAACTACTTTTTGAATTTTATAAAATGAAAATAATAATTGGGGCTGAAATAAACATCACTAAGAAACTATTCCAATAATGTGTCACTGGGCACCAATATGGCAACTTGCAAGTTGCCAGGGAGCAGAAAGAAAAAATAATGGAGATTGATGAAAAAAGTTTGAACCAACTTGCACAAATATAATATAATATAATATAAAAGAAAAAGCCATTCGGCATCTTGTGACTGGACCAATCTGGCTTATTTTGTTCTCTTCAATTCTCTCTCTCTCTCTTGTTGCAATTAGGTATGTTAGGTTTTTTACACCTTGTTTGTCGGTTCTACTTTAGTCTCTTCTTTCTTTTGCTTCATCTTTCTAACATTGCCCATATATATGGTTGAAATTGCAGGATGGTAGCATTATTTAATTATTTGGACCCATGGGTATAAAATATAATTATTAGAATTTTTGGCTCAACAGATTTCATTATATGGAGGTATTAAAATTTTTATAATAAAAAATCTCGGCATCATAAAGAAAGAATTTGACATATAAAGTAAGATGAAAAGATAAAATAAACATTTGTAAAATTTAAGCAATATTTTTAAAAAAAAATCAGACTATTGCATGAATAATGCATTAGGTTTATAATAATTGATAGATATTCTATTCATTCAGCTAAGTGTTTGGTTAAGGAGATTCGAAATGTAATTGAAAAATTATGACTTGATATATTATTTTGGTGATCACGTATTAGAAGTTAGAACTAAAATTTCAATTTTTTTCTTCAAAATTGATGCATTATATTGATCAAAATCAGTTTTACACATTCATAACCACATAATGCTATATTAGAAGAAAAAAACTATTTTTTATATTAACTTTGTAAATAATTATCTAAATAATAAAAAAAGGAATGTAATTAATGATTATGTAAAATATTTTATACTATCAAAATGACTATTTCTTAAAATGCAAGGTTTTTTTGTTTTGTTCTCACGAGTATTATTGTGTGCCAAATATATATACTTAAACATTTTTGTTGCTTAGCAATGATGAAGTGATAAAAAATTATTTGACAATTAAGGACAAGGAAGAAGAAAGTGGGACAATTGTCTTCCCAATTCTTTGATGCAGTCATGTCCTACACAAATTGAAACAAGCATTCCCATCCACTAATAATGCACATCAACTAAATGTTAGTATAAAACTTCCTTGCTTTGCTTTTCTAACATGCATGTGTAGGGCAAGACATTCTTTCTTTCTCCTCATCACTTATTAATCATATATTTATTGTGTAGTTTTTTTTTTTGGGTTAACTATTTATTGTGTAGTTAATAATATTACATAAGTATAGCATATAGCGGCGCTTCGGGGCAGGGATTTTGTGACGGTTTTGCATATGAAATTTTTTTTTTTTTAAAAAAGAGAATGTTATGGGTCAATTTTTCTAGTGCAAAAAAAAATATAATTGGCGAATATTGTTTTAAAAGTAAGACAAAAAAAAAATATTTTGATCCCTTAAATTTTATCTTTAAAAAATTATTAATTTTTGTTTGAGAAAGTTTAGGAGCCCATAGTTTATCAGCCAATAGGTGGTCAATAAGTTTTTTTCTACTTTTCTCTTTCCTCTTTTGCCACCCACTATTTCTCTAATTTCACTCATGGACTCTCTATGAGCTCCCTAACATTGGCTCCCTATCATTACTCTTTTTGTTTTGATTGATCTTAAGGATTTGGCTAAGGCATATATATATAATTATTATTATTATGGTAATGATATTTTCTCATTTTAAAATCTCTCAGTTAATTGTGTGTTGTATGTGTTTATTACGCTTTCAATTTTTAGTCTACATGCATACACTAAAAATAGTGGCTTCCAAAAATAAACAAGACTCTCAATTTAATTTATATAAAATTAAAAGTGAAATCCACCGCTTTAATTGTATGTGTATATAGATAAAGGATTTTGTTGGGTCCATAGTGTAAAGGTGTTTAAATGTGGTTGTGCCTTTTAGTCTTCCTCAAATATGCAAGAGAAGCCAATTGAAGAGAAAGTTCTTAGAATTGTGAGCAGTGAGAGCTCTTATCAAAGTTATCAAAAAAACAAAAAGGGCATGCAATAATAATAATGATTTTAAAAAAGAAAAAGAAAAAAAATTAAAATTGGTCAAGCCATGCAATAATACTTAGGTTGAATCTTTTCTTATTTGGAATTAATTTTTTTTTTCATTTTTATTTTTCTTTTTCACGTTCCCATCATTCTTAGCTTCTAGGCTAAAACCTAAAAAGAAAATATGTAGATTATTCCTTTGGTATATCCATGCCATCTTCCTTTTTTCTTTTTCCAACTCAGCATCACATGCTTTGGCTTACAATCTTTTTCTAACATTTTGATTTGTGGATTACACGCAATGCCACTATTATTTTTCATACTAATGTACACTACTTTACAATGGAAATCTTACATATCACTCCTAAAAGCTTCTTTCACAAAAAGGTAAAAATAAACAAACTAGAAAAGTATTAATTAACAAGAGAAGGCAATATTAGTGGTTTTAGTCAATATAGCCAAAAATCCATTGAGAGGAGCTTTATATATCTTTGGCCCTTAACATGGGACATTCATTATTCTTATTAAGATTTTGTTCTTGTGTTTACTCTTTTTTTCCCTAAAAAAATTAATTATTATAGCCAATAATATATGTGACATGGTTTCAACCCTATCTTATTTAATTTGATTTTAATAATTAAGAGATTATTAATTAGTCAATTATATATTTATGATAAAATTATTTTAATATTTTTTCAATAAAATTTCTCAAATCTTAAACCTTATATTCATAATGGAAAATTATAAGTTCAAGTCACTTTGGACCAATATAATGCTGGAGTTGTTTTACCTTTTAATATTAAACAAATATTATGACACTTTAGCCTCAATTATATTTAATGCCTATATCTTTTTCCTCAGATCAATTAAATAAATTTAAAAACTAAAAGTAATATTTATATGTCTAAACAACTTGAAATATAGAAATGCTAATAAATAATAAACAATCTTATTCTTCAAAGTTAGTCGTCGTCCAATGTCATTTTTCTTTTTAAGAATATTTAATTTTCTAACTTTCTCTTCCTCCTAAATCTTTTTTTCTTTCTATTGAAGTTTAAGTATTATATATTAACCTTCAAGAAGCCAGAAAAGTTAATATTGTTCATGATCTTTGGGAACATTGGGAAGCATATTGGGAAAAAAACTTAAAAATGATATTAATTAATTTTTCTATAATAAATGTACATATAGGCAGCTTTTATTAGCATATCAAATAATATTATTATTGTTGCTTACCAATATGTTATTTAGAGATTATTCAAAAGAAAATAAAGGCGGATGAGCCAATAAGGTATAGCTCAAATTACATTGTTCCATTTCTTTTAATAGAGATTTTGAGTTCGGATATCTCTCCTGATATATTTTTGATAAAAAAAAAAAAACAAAGAGTTAATTAGTCTTGATGGTAGAAAGGAATTATTTTATAAAATTAAATTTATAACTTAAGAAAAAGAAATAATATATTATATATGTGAGTCATTTTCATTATGATGCTTCTTAGGCCCTATAAATTAGGTCAAATCCATTTCAATTAGTGGTTTAAATAGTGACATTAAATTTGAGTAGTATAAGAGCAAGAAAGCATAGTACATTAGTACCGATATAAGAATGATAAGAAAAGAATATTAATCGCACTTTTGGTACGTTAGAATCTTAACATACATAAATACATACACATGCAAAACTTTCACTAATATTTTCATACATATCACTATATATGATCCATATATTTTATTAACATTGATATTATATAGACGATTAGTAAAATGGCAATATAAATATTTTAGAGCTACTATATGTATACTTTTTTTTTCCAGAGTAAACACTCTTTCTATCCCTTGAACTTTTTCATTTTGAATTTAACGCCTTTTAATGAATTGAAATTTTTAGAGTGGTCCTTAAACAATTAAAAAATGATATAAATTGACCCCTGAATAAGAAAAATTAACCCCTGAAACCACTTGAAAATATGTTACAATCTGACGTGTCAGGAATCGATTTGTCTTATTTTTTAATTGTTTAAGGACCGCTCTGATGGTTTCGATTCATTAAAGGACGCCAAGTCTAAAATAAAAAAGTTCATGGATCGAAAAATGTATGTATCTAGAAAGAATTATTTCTGTAAATCTTTATGATATTATGGTTACTAACAAACTTATTAGTTTAATTTAATTATAACATAAAGAAAGCAGTCTATGCTGTCTAGCTTTTTATTATTTATTAATTGATTGGTGCCAAGCCTTTTGTCATTTCATTTCCTTCTCCTTTTGACTCATAAAAATGTAATCTCTCTCCATCTCATACTCGGATACACGAATATTTCTCACATGTTGAATGCATCAAAAGTCACCAATCACTATGCATTATATATATGTGCTTTATTTATTCCTGTTTTTTGCTGCATGCTCCTTTACTCATTGGCTAAGCAAACCTTTCATAGTCAAAAGAGAAGCTCATGGAAAGGTAGAAGAAAACATAAAGAGGACCAAATGAGTGAATGACTGAAAAAACATTAAAGAAAAAAAATTAGAGGAAATTAATAGAACAGTTTTTGTTGCTTATTTGTAAGCCAAAAGTGATCAATTTAGGGTTTTTGAATTGGTTTGCATATTCTAAAAGTGATCAGTTGCTCAAAAGTGTCGACACACATGGTGATCATTGATCAAGACACTTCCCACGAAACAGAAAATAAGCTAATTATTAGGAAAACATACCAAAATTATTTCAGAAAAATTTGAATGCTGATAAAAATTACTCATGATCGAAGGAAAATAATTTTCTACTCATAAAAAATATATTTCTTTTGTTAAAACTATTCAAACGATATTAACTAGGAATGTCAATTATTACGTTAATTGTTAATGTTTAGATAGTTTTGACAAACAGAACTCATTTTTTTTGTATATAAAATTATTTTCCTTCATTGATAGGAAATTTTGTCTGGGCTCGAATTTTTTTATAGATATTTTTTATATTTTTTAACTACTATTATTGCAAGTTGTATTTCTTACCAATGATAATCAAGATTATTCTCGCTACTAAATATTATTAAATTATAAATAATCCTAATTCTAACTCTTCTAAAAGATGCAAGATTTGGGGAGTATAAATTATTAAATTTTCAAGTGTTGGAGTGTAAGTTCAAAAATGTTATACGTACATGAAGATTATGAATCTGATTCTACTCCGGGTTACAGTGTTCCAGCCAATGGAGAGGACTTTGGTTAATTTTGACCTAAAAAATATTCAACCAATCAATGAGTTAGTTTAGAAATCAGGTTATAAATCATTAGACGAGCGTAAAAGACTCGAATTTTATTTTATTTAAGTAGTAATTATTGATAAATAATATATTTTTAGATAAAACTTGGATAGAAGAATATCATAAAATAAAAAAGAAATTTATTCGATGTAAATAATAAAAATATAAATTTATTATAAATATATATTTATATTTTATTTTTATTTTTATAAAATATAATAATAAAATTTATATTATAAACTAATTTTTAATATCTATATTAACTTATATTTATATCGAAAAATTTCATATGAAAAATAATAATAATAAAAATAGGGTCCCTCTTGAGTGTTCATTCTTGAGTCACTGTTGGCCGTAGCCGCCTTTTCCATTGTGTGTCTCTATTTTGTTTTCTTTTGCCTGGAGCGCACTGCCGCACTCACTTTTTCTTCCACTTTCTTTTTATTTCTTCTAAATTATTATTATTATAATATAATTATTTCATATTAATTATCATATTTTGTTCATTGGACAACTATACATAACACTAATGCTACCGAAGTTCAACTTATAATACAACGTATGTAATAACCTGAATTAATAATATTTTTTATATTCTATACAATATGTATCACACTACTAATCTCCCTCTTATATCTTTAGATTATTTTAAGGGTAATGCATGATTAATCATGATTCATAATTATGTTTTTAACTGTTGATTTTAATTATATATATTTTTATAATTAAAATTAACGGTTAAAAATATAAAAATATCTGATTTAGCAGATATATCAAAAACACTTCCTATATTATAAATACATATATATACTGCCAAATAAATATAAATATAATATATAAGAAAATTTTTAAATATATCAACATATCGATATACAATATATTTATAATTTGTAATCGTTGATTTTAATTAAAAAAATATAAAATATATATATAAATTAAAATCAACGATATATACTGATACATGGATATACTCGAAAAACTTTCCTAATATGTACCGTTATGTAAATAGAGAAACAGAAAAGATGCATGTGGAAAGACACTTTTCTGGGCTTGTCCATGTGCTTATAAAAGCAATGACCGAAAGTACTTTTGTGAACTTTGGAACTTTCAGCCAATCCTGCATATTAAATCATTTCTCTAATTGACTATGTAAATTATATCTACCGTCCTTCATCCAAGATATTAATACATAGGGACCATCCTACACTTACTTCCCACGTATGAAACTTGTATTCATTTTTATTTATCTGTTATATATATATATTTAGTATTTTAGTCATTTATCTTAATTATTAAATTATCATAAAACACATATATAATTAAAATCAATAATTAAAATTATTAGATTACTATATACTATTAAGCATCAAGCATGTTAATAGAAATATAATAAACCTTATGAAATGTCATTGGAAAAGAAAATTAAAGAAGGGACCTATTGTTTTATATTTAAAATGTCTATCTAGCTGGTTGTTCATTATTAGTTGAATCTTATTAGTATCATTTGCCTTAAACTAACTAATTAATTTGAAATTTTTTTAGAAAACCGTTATAATAATAATAAGAGCTAATTTTTTTCCGACATGATTGATAATAGAAATTTATAGAATTAACATTTTTATTATATCTAACTGAAATTTTTATTTCAATCAAATTGTCATTGAACATTTATTCATATATACACACACATGTATATATGTAAAATTCCTTGAAGTTTCTCTTTTAGCTTGTTTGATCACGTAACAATAATAATAGAGGAAGAGGAAAAACCATACAAGAAACGTAAATGTAAAAGATAAGAATAATGCTTTGGAAAAATCGGAAAACGTGAGAAAAGAAAAATCTTCCATGGCTTCATGCATTTAATTTTACATTCTCTGAATAGTCAACAATAGTACTTACTTAGTTACTTACTTCTACAGCCTTTGATCTGTCTACTGTCACCATAAATAAAGAATGGTACGTGCAATAATAATGAAATTAGATTCTTCAATAAATAAAATTATTTATGAATAAATTTAAGTGTATATATTTTCATATAAATATTCATTTATATAATAAATTTATAGGTTAAAGCATAGAAATAATAAAATTTAACATAAAATTTTAAGTCTAGCATAAAAAGTTTAAAATACAATAAAAGAATAAAAACTATTTTTATTAAAAAAATACATAAATATGTACATGTAATATTATATTTTATATTCTTTATTAATTAAATAAATTTAGAGTCTATATAATTTAAGTTCAGAATTTGAACGTTTTACTTTTTCTAAAATGTATTAGTAATTGTGAATATATTTTCACATAAACAAAACCTAATATGATAATTTAATTTTGGATCTTAATTTGTCTATTTATTAAACTTTGGGAATCCCTTGTTAGTATTTTATTTAGTTAATAATATGTCATTTTCACCTTAAATTGAATAAGTACATAAGTAGTTAGTTTATTGCTTTACTATCATATCATTTATTTATTTGGGGGCAATAAAAGTGAACTATATTTTTGTTATCATAAATATATATTTTCTGTTATTTTTGAAATCACTAATTAAATTGAATATTCTTATGTTGAATTGAAATTTTAATTTGCAATTTGTATTAATATATATTTGCAGGCATATATCTAATCAGACACACGTAAGCAGGGATAGATGGTTGTATTAAGAGGGAAAAAGTACTTTTCTTTAAAGCATAATCATCAGGTACAGCTGCTAATTAACATGTATTTGCATTGCTAATTAACATAGAATTCTATATATATATTATATATATAAAAGCTAACTAAGGTTCCTTAATGCAATTGGCAAAGTGTTATGATCTCTAGCTCTGGAAGTAAAATAAATATAAATATAAAACAGAATAAGAGATCTTATTACAAACCCTAATAAGGTATGAACCTTTTACAAAAGAATCTAACATATAAATGCATTGTTATTCAATTTAATAATTTTCTTATTATAGTAATAATAGTTTTCCAGTAAAATTTAATAATAACCCTATGATGATAACTTTTTGTTGAGCGCATAATATATTAATGAATTAATTTATGTGTACCATTGTATACATCTGTACACACCATTTATCAATACGAAAAAATATAAATATTAACACAGAAAAATAAAAATTTATGTGCTAATATTCACATTTTTACGTGTTGCTAAATGATGTATACAACATACAACAGTATATCTAGTATTATCGTATATCAATTATTCAATTTAATTCTAAGTTGAAAGCAACATTAACTTTTAACTATTTTATTAACACTCATATACACTATGAGATAAAATTGATATGAAATTTGTTTCATTTCATTAGAGAACAAAACAGGTATAAAATCAGCATCTAATAACCCTTTCCCATAATGCAAATATGAATCAAATCAAACAACTTATACTAGAATCATGCATGCCCCCATTGAGAAAAATATGAAAATTTGGAATGAGCCAAGAGATAGAGGGTTAAGTTATCAACATCTTTGTGAAAACTACTGCAGGAATGGAGCTGTCATTTTCCTGCCATTACAGAAGAACAATAAGCCAAGCACCAACCATACCGTTTCTCATCCACTTTATTACATTACATTTATTTATTAATTAATTAATAAAAAATGACACACTCCACCAAAGAAAACAAAGGGCACAAGAACAATATATTATAATAAAACTGAATTTCAGAAAAAAAAAATATTATATATAATAAATTTATATCGATATTCTGATTGCATGTAAAATAACTATATTATTATTATTATTAAATTCAATTTATTATTTTTTGTATTTATTGATGTGATTAATGCAATTATTTTTTTTCTTCTTTAATATCTGTTCCATTTGTATTTTTAATATTCCAAAATATGTGGCTCTTTAAAATATAAAGTAATATTAAAATTTTCTTTTTCTTAAATTTATCTATCTTTAATAATGATGTAATAATTTTAGGAAAGAAAATAAAAGATTGTATTGATTGAAGATTTATTTTCATATTAAACTAATAATTCTATTTCTTCATATAATTTTTTACCACTACAAAAAATAATTAGATATTACCCTACCTACTCACGAGTGACAAGCATGTGTATAAATTAATCCATAAAACATGCCTTTTGCGGGGTTTCCAAATAAGCAAATAATATATTAAAAAAAATATAATCTTACGTGTACGTTTTATTTATAATACGAAAAATATAAATTTCAGCATAAAAAAAATTATAAAATACATAAATATAATAAAATATCATAAAAATAATTATATATAATACAAAAATAATGTATGTTCATCTAAAAATCAAAATAAAAAAAAAAGGTGTATAGATTAATTTTTTTAAAGAAAAAGGTTAACAAAACAATGGAGAATGTGTGTGTGAGAGAGAACCCTGATTTGGTGCCACCGCACTCACCTCACCACTATGTTAAAAAAGAGAAGCATAATAAACAACACTAACGTAAAAATAAATTTTTTATTATTAAGTATAGTATTTAATTTTATTTACCATCTTTTATTCTTTTCTTTCTTCATTTTTTTTGTTCATGGAAAGCATTTTACGTCCATTAGTTATGGCATGCTATATATAGAACACTGAGGAAGGAAAGAGACACAGAGTAAGAGAAAGAGAAAGAGAAGAATCATTGCCTTGTAAAAATTTCACCCTTCATAGAACAACAGCCACAGAGGTTGTTCTTTCTTGTGTTCAACCATCTCTGCTCTGTTTCTGAATCAGCAACTCTTGAAGCACTCTTTACTTGAACTTGGGTGCTTCACATTTTGATCTTTCCCTGAATACCCTTTGGTGAAAAGTTTCAGTTTTTGTGGTAAAGGAGAAAGCTTTTTGGTGTTTGGTGGTTATGGAGCAGAAGCATGTTCTGTTGTCAGCATTGAGTGTTGGTGTTGGTTTGGGAGTGGGTCTTGGGTTGAGTACAGGCCAAGCTGTTCAGAAATGGGTTGGTGGAATCAACCATGATTCTGATGAGATTTCTGGGGACCTCATTGTTCTTGAGCTCAAGAAGCTTCTGCTTGATGGCAGAGACCTCAGGATCACATTTGATGACTTCCCTTATTACTTAAGGTGATTATTGGTTTCAGTTTCAGATTCCTATTCATTTCTAATAATAATATAATGATATTATTGGTTTAAGTGAAAAAAAAAGTTTTATTTATGCTTTGGATATCTATCTTTTTGGGGTGTGTGTATATATGCCTTTGAATTTATATTAGTATAATAAGGCTTGGATCTGTGCCTAGTTGACTTTCTATGTTTTATTGGAATCTGCTCTGAATCTTCATGTATGTGGTGGATTCAATGATGTGTTCTCCTTAAATCTATGGAATTTCTCAGATTTTGTTGTTGTTGTTGTTGTTGAGTTCACTTGTGCTTCTTTGTCAATCCCAAAATTTCTATGGTTATCTCTATTGGCTTAGTTCTTTTGGCTTTTTAGGAGTGAATTGAGAGAGCATCTTTTGGATCAGGAACCTCAAAGCTACAAGAGAAGAGTGATGAAAGGAATAGCTTATTTGGATCTCCAATACTAATTTTGTAGTTTTGTTATAGCTCATGTTAGTTCTCTGGTAATCACTCCTTGATGACAAGGTTTCCAAGTGCATAAGATTCTCACCATTGTTGGGTTTTTGGTCACTCTGATAGATGTATATTATAGCTTGGAAATATGTTTGGTGCAATTACAAGTTTACAACCTCAAAAGATGTACAAAAATTTAAGACAATGTTGTGTATTCCATACTCTATTTAAATTCCTGAAAATCTTTAATATGCTCTTCTTTTTTGTCATGTGATTAATTAAATAGGTTATTTAGATTTTAGGTAATAAGAACATGAGACTGATTCTTTAAAAACTGAAATATAAAAAACTTAACCATCATGAACCATTTAGTTATCAAGGAATAAACATGCACCAATTTTATATTGATAACTATTTTCTGATTCATGGACTAGTTATAATGAATAAATAACTCAATTTTTCATGTGATGTTGATAATGGCAGTGAAAAAACAAGAGTGTTGTTGACAAGTGCTGCACATGTTCATTTGAGGCATCTTGATTTTTCCAAGCATACCAGGAACCTTTCTCCAGCAAGTAGAGCTATTTTACTATCTGGTCCTGGAGGTATGTAAAATGCAAATATTAATCTTGTCTTGAAAGCAAATATGGCTTTCAATTCTTTTCTACTAACTATATTTACATTTGATGTTTGAAGAACTATACCAGCAAATGCTTGCCAGGGCTTTGGCACATCAATTCGATTCGAAGTTGCTGTTGCTAGATATTAATGACTTCTCCTTGAAGGTAATTATACACCTTTTTTAAAGAAACTTTTATTTTGCTTTGAATGGTGATGATATCCAAATACATATTCATGCCTGCTATGTTTTCCCTTGTACAGATGCAAAGCAAATATGGATGTCCAAAAAAAGAACCAGTAAGTTTTGTCATTCTTAAGTTCAATTAAGTGCAGATTCTTAACCATTTCTTTGTTGTTTATAATGAGAATTTTTTTACTTATTTGTTTTTTTGTTTGTAGTGTGTGAAGAGATCCATATCTGATATGACTTTCGAGCGAATGTCCGGTTTGTTCGGTTCCCTTTCGATCCTCCCTTCAACTGCTGAAACTACAGGTACTAGAGAAACTAAAGCTCAATTTTCTAAACAAAAATTTTCTCATTACATAGTTGATTAATAGTATATGATGTAGAGATATTGCTAATTTCATTTTTATAATTATCTTCTGATCTTTTAGGTGCTGAAAGTTCAAAAAATCTTTCAAAGCTTCAAAGAAATGGCTCTGCTGCATCTGATATAAGTAGTTCTTCATCCCATTGTGGTGTAGCAAGTCCAGGTTAAACTTGAAGTTCTATCATACTCTTTCATCTGTGCTGAATTCCAATGTGTTCCAATATTATGCTAACTATTTCAGGTTTTGTTTGCAGCTTCTTTAAAGCGCACAAGTAGCTTGTGTTTTGATGAAAAGCTATTTGTTCAGTCACTTTACAAGGTGATTTAATTTCTTCAAACTTTCATTATCTCATATTTGATAACAAATACAAGTTCTAAGACAAATTTCTTTTTTGTGCAGGTCTTGGTTTCTATCTCAGAAACTAGTCCCATCATTTTATACATTAGAGATGTCGAGAGGCTCGTTCTCCAATCAGCAAGGTTATACAACTTGTTACATAAAATGATCATGAAGCTTTCAGGATCTGTGTTGGTACTTGCTTCCCATCTAATTGATACAGAAGATGAATGCAAAGAGATTGATGAAAGACTCACTATGGTGTTCCCTTACAACATTGACATAAATCCTCCTGAAGATGCAACTCATCTTTGCAACTGGAAATCTCAACTGGAAGAGGACATGAGAATGATTCAGTTCCAAGATAACAAGAACCACATCACAGAAGTACTCGCGGCGAATGACATCGATTGTGATGACTTGTCTTCAATCTGCCATGCTGACACTATGGTTCTCAGTACTTACATTGAAGAGATTGTGGTGTCTGCAATATCTTACCATTTGATGAACACCAAGGATCCTGAATACCGAAATGGAAAGCTAATTATATCAGCAAACAGGTATGTCTTGTTCTATGAAATGTTTAAGATTTTAAAAGCAAATGATTAAAAAGACAAGGATTCATAGTTAGAGAATCTTGCATGGTGCAGTTTGTCCCATGGATTGAGCCTGTTCCAAGAAGGCAAGAGTATGAAGACTAATGATTCAAACAAGGTACTTCTAAGTTCTAACTCTATTTTATCTGTTACTGCATAGGAATATGATTAAGAATGCTTATTATCTATTCAGTGTCATATTTATTTGTATGTTTTCTTTAATGTTAGGAAAATGCTGAAGGTATTGCCGGAGCAAATGGTCGGTGCGACGGCCAGGGACCTGAAAACAAAAATGAAACATCTATCCCTGTAACAAAGAAAGATGGCGAAAATAATGCTCCAGCAAAAGCAGTAAGAAACAATTAGATTAATCTGTGAGATAATGATATATACTATCAATCCATCATTTGTTTATCTTAAAAGTAATTGAATGTTTGCAGGAAGTTCCTGATAACGAGTTTGAAAAGCGAATTAGACCAGAAGTTATCCCTGCAAATGAGATAGGAGTTACATTTGCAGATATTGGTTCATTGGATGAGATCAAAGAATCACTTCAAGAACTGGTGATGCTTCCCCTTAGAAGACCAGACCTCTTCAAAGGTGGACTTCTGAAGCCATGTAG
>JASCZI010030211.1:92854-105453 GCA_036250425.1 Stylosanthes scabra
TAAAAGAAAAAATGAGTTATTATTTTTATTTTTATATTTTTATTTTTATTACATACATATATTTAAAAATATAAAATTAAGAGTGACATTGAATTATTTTTATTCTTAAAAAAATACATGAAAATTTTAAAATCACATGAAATTAATATTAATGTTGCCAATTCAAGTTTCAATTTTGTATCGAAATTGAGAAAAAGTTTTTGGAAAGAATATGTATCTAAAAAAATTTGATAAAAATTAAAATTTTCTTTTACACTAGATGAATTTCTGTAAATATAATAATTTTATGCAAAAATAAATATAGGATTTACTTTTTTTAAAAAAAACTAAAAGAAAATTAAATAAATAAAATTGATAGCATTGTAAAATTTTTATGATGAAAAATATTAAGAGTAAATAATAAATAAATGTACCTTTAAAATTAGTAATTTTTTTTAATTTATTATTATTGTTATTTGTCAAATTTAATTAAATTTACTTTGTTATAAACCAAAGGTTCAATAGCACTATTGTGATTTTAACATATAAATGAAGAATATGGTCTTTATCACAAGAAAACACATTTTATATTTTGATGCGTATATATAAGATCATTTATGAAATATCCATGAATGTGGTTGGAATTAAATACATTTTTCCTTCAAATAGGAAAATGATATTTGTCCTTTATTACATTTATAATGGACTATCTAACTTGCCTCAACTTCCTTCCCCACTCTAACACGGGCTTTGATGCCCCAAATTCTTAACACAGGTTTCGATGGCCCATTATGCCAACACGAGCTAGCCAACCTCATTTTTTGTAATATGTATGGTCCAAGCCCGTGTTAACTTCAGTCCAAAAAAAATCCACCTTAACACGGGCCACCACATAGCGTGTTATCAATAAATCTTAACATGCACCTATTAAGTCCGTGATATGTAATAACAATCCAAAAATATAAATAACTGGGAGTGTGTCGAAATGAGTAAATATGGTATTTAAATTATTTAAATAAAAAAAATCCTGATAAAGATCCAAACACGTTTATCTTAATAATTAGTCTAAAAATCAATAATGTATCATGTATGTACGTACACAGTCTCTATCGTGCCCCGTCAACTTGAATTTTTTGTGTTTTCATGAGATGACACATACTATTTAGTGACTGGTGTAGAAAATAGTTGAAAAGAAAAGAGAATAATGTAGGCTACATAAATATTATTGTCTTTTATACATTACTATTGCATTTTATAATACAATTATATTTTGTAGTCAATAAAAATTCAATCAATATTAATCAATAATTCAAATTGAATGTTTTATTTTTTAGATTTCGAATGTTTTGTTTTTAAGTTTTCGATGTTCTGTTTCTAAAAAATAACAAAATTAGCTAAGGTTGCTTTAGATTTCGAATGTTCTATGATTTTCATTGTGGATATCTATAAACAATAGTTTCGAATATTTTATTTTTTATTAGTTAATTTATTGATTAAAAAATTATCAGCTACTTTTAATTTCTCCTTATAATAACTTACAGTTGTACATTATAGCATGAGAGGATATATTTAGAATCTCATTATGTATTTAATATTGAGGCATAATGTAGAAGTTATAACTTATAAGTGCGGTGGTGGTTGAAGCTATAATAGGAAAGATTATTAAGTGCTCCGGACACATAACAACTCTTACATTGATATTATTTTAAAATTAATATTTTATTTAAAAAATAAAATATTAATAAATATTTATAATAAAGTAATTTTAAAATTAATAGTAGTAGGTAATCAATAAAAATTTAGTTAACATCAGCGAACAATTTAAATTGGATGTTATATTTCTTTATATTTCAAATGTTTTGTTTTTAGGTTTCGAATATTTTATTTCTAAAAAATATAAAGTTGACTAATAATTGCTTTAAATTTCGAATGTTTTATGGCTTCTATTAGTAAATGTTTTATAAATAATAATTACGAATGTTGTATTTTTTGTTGGGGTTGATTTTTTTGGATATGGATGCATGGTGTGGGATTTATCCCAATATGAATGCATGGTGGTGTTTTCATTCAATATGGCAAATAGAATGCGTCAATGACGCATTGTGAAAAAAAAAAAGACAAGCAGATTCAATCTACTGCATTTTTTTTCAAAAAATAACAAAGAATGCGTTAATAACGCATTGTGAAGAAAAAGAAAAACAATTCGTTATTGACGGATTCTTCTTAACTCTAATCATAATAATCCAAATTACAATTCGTCATTGACGGATTTTTCTCAATTCTAATTGCTGCGCCATATTAAAGCAAATCACCTACTGCGTCACGTAACATGGGATTACACCCATTATTAGGGCATATAAAAAATAATTTTCATTTTGGGGGCCGATTTGTTATTAAAAAAATTATTAATAACATATATTTTTCCAATTGAAATATATAGCATGAATTAATTAAAGACAGTAAATATTTTTTATCTGCTCTAGAAACACCTAATAACGGCTTGAAGAAACAAAATGGACTCCTTCCCAAATCTCTCTCTGTTCCTCTTTCTTGCATGAATATTTTGGGAGAAAATAAAACAATATGTAATGTTTGATTTAGGAATAGACTGGGAAAACTATTACTTAATCTGTATAGCAGCCTTGGCTGGAGAGCTTGTCTCCCATAAAAGGCTGCACCACTAATGATTGGGATCGATTCCCAGGACCGAGCTTCAAGGAAAATAAGAGTGTGTGTGGCTGTGTAAGGTGTCGCACATATGTAAAAAAAAAAAATATATGTATAAGAGTCTGGAAATTAATTTATAGGAAGTATGAAAATCAAAGAAAAACACAAGTCTACCCACATTAAAATATCATGATATGATTTCAAATATAAAATTTCAAGGTGAATAATTAACAACCTACTTTCCATGCAAACCTCATAACTATCATTACATATTTTGAGTTTAAACACTTCACTTCAAGTAGAAGCAGTTGATTTCCACAACTGAACCAACCTGTTCAAATCAACACGAAAAGATCCTCCTTCAGCTTTTGCTTCCACTGCACTGATTCGCATCTTAAAGATTCTCTGTCGAATCTCTTTCCCTCTCTCCGAGTCCATCAACTCGCTAACTCGCTCCCCCAACTCAGTTGCACTCACGAACCCATCTTCATCCTCCTTCACACCCAAAGCAATCTTCATTTCTTGCACCATAACCACTCTGTTAATCTTTTGTTCTGCATAAAGAGGCCACGCCACCATTGGCACTCCTTCGCAAACACTCTCCAACACCGAGTTCCAACCGCAGTGAGTCACAAACCCACCCACCGAGTCATGACTCAGTATTGCCACCTGTGGGGCCCAATCCCTAACCACCATTCCCTTCTCCTTCGTTCTCTCCAAGAACCCTTCCGGCAACAACTCGTTCAGACTCAGCTCCGAGTCATCTGACTCAGTTTCCTCAGCCCTCAAAACCCACAAGAATCTCTGCTTGCTCTTCTCCAACCCCATAGCTATCTCCATTAACTGCTTCTTCGAGAACCTTCCCATGCTTCCAAAACACAGCAGAACCACACTCTGACTCGGCTGCGAGTCGAGCCAACTCAGGCACCCGTTCTCGTCATTCTCGCACGTGCTCGAAATCAAGGGTCCCACGCAGAACAGATCTGGCGCCTTGGTAACCTCTTTGCTGGTTAAAGCTCTTATAGCTCTTGCTTCAATGGCGTCGAACGTGTTGACGATGATTCCAGCGCTTTTATCTCTCATGGTCTTGGCTATGTCAAGAAAAACACGGTAAATGAAGCTCTCACGATCCTTCGTTACTTCGGGGTAATCGTCGCTGGAAATTCTTGGTATCCCTGGGATTTGGAGCTCCGTATGAAGATCCTTGATGGATCTCGTGGTGGTTTCGTGAAGAGTTGGAAAATGAAGCATGGTGCAGAGAGAGGAAGCACCTGAAGTGTAGTAAAAGAAGGTAGGGAGGTTGAGTTCGTTGGTGACGGTGGCGGCGGCGGTGAAGTTCAAGAAGTCCAAAACAACGGCTTTGATGTTTGAGGTCTTGGAAATGGAGAGGAGGAGTTGGTGGAGGTTGTTGTTGCTGCGGCGGCAGAGCTCGATGGAGAGGATATGGGGGTGGATGTCGGAGGGGAGAGGCGGTGGAGGGAGGTGGAGGAGGGTGACGGAGGGTGAGGCGGCGGAGAGGGATTGGTTTAGGGTGGGGGAGGGTGTGGGTGGAGTGAGGAGAAGGAGGGTGATGGAGAGTGAAGGGTGGTGAGTGGAAATGAGGTTGGCAAGCTCAATCATGGAGAGGAGGTGACCTCTATCGAGAGATGGGTATAAAACAATGGCGTCATTCTTCATCTTCAAAATGTGTAAGAAGCTTATGATGAGTTTCAGAGAGTTATTTAGTTATAAAGTCGAAGGTGAGGAGGGACAAGCTTATTATATAGATTGAGAAAGTGCTAGAACCCAAGATAATATTAGGAATTTATTATTGGAAATTAATAATTAAGTTATTTTATAAAATTAAAAAAATTATTATTCGTAATTGAAAAATATTTTTAGTTTGGATGATAATTTTTTTAAATTTTAAATGATAATTTAATTATAAGATTTTATTTTTAAAATAAATATAAAATTAAAGGATGACTGTTATATGTTTTGGATGTTTATAATTTTTATTGTTTATATTTTATAAATCGTGATTATAGATATTTTATTTTTTATTTGTAAATTTGCTGATTAAAAAATTATTGAATATATTTTTTTTCTTGTAAAAATTAAAATAAAAGATAGACTCAAAAATTCTATTTACATATTGAAATCAATGTATATTTCTAATAAAATTTGTATGCGTAATTACGTAATATTTATCCGACAAGTCTCCCTAATTAAGTTATAGAAAATTAGTTTTTTAATATATTTTTTATTTTTCTTATTCTTTTATTAATTACTCTTAATATAAAAAATATAAATATTTATTATACTAGTTATTATATAATAAATCAAATTAATTATATGGACAATCAGAAATTCAATTAAACTGTTAAAAATCATAGGATGAGAACTCTAGTTTGTTTTAGTGTAACCTTAGCTTGTGTGTGTGCATGTACGATGGATGAAAAATGAATGACGCAAAGATGCCCATCAGCACATGCACATGTATGTACCAAGCAATGCATGTGATGTTTCTGCCTTCTGATTTCTGAAATGATGAGAGAGAAATGAGAGAATTGAATTGAGGGATTGAGTTATGAATGATTTATAAAAAGACAATAAACCTAGCATGGTTGAACGTTGGTCGATGATTTAAGATTTATATTATCGAAAATGACAACAGCAAATTCGGTTAGCAAGTGCATCTATCATATTTTATGGTAGAAAATTTCTCATTAATATTAATCCAACCATGCATCGTATTCTTTTTCATTTTTTAATAACTCTTGCAAACCATTACATATTAAAAAAAAATTAATTAAGTAGATGTATTAATTAATTGTGTGATTCATATTTTAAACGTTATATTATGGAATTTTAGAAAAATAGAGAGTTTGTGTCTCTGGTAGATAATTTTCTTGAGATTGATGAGGAGGAAATGATCCCTGATCGAATTGAATACATTGTTTTCATCAATAATATATAGAAACGGTGGGTGTAAAAGAAGATGATAGAGGTGAATATATATTTGTAATATATGTATAACCATTAATTAAAAAATATAAAATATATATAAATCAAAATTAATAATTATATATTATAAATATATTGGTATACCGAGTATTTAAAAATTTTCAATTAATATATAACTTTCCTATAGTATAGGTGATGATTGATTGGTATATACTAGCCGCCATATAAAAACAAAAAATAATATATGTATTTTTCGAAAATATAAATATGTATAAACATGTTCTTTTCCATTATTAAATTGACCTGGCAAATGGCAATCATACTATCGCTTAATTTCAAAGTATCTAATATTTTATTGGTGCTTCCGAATCCTAGCAAGTAGCAACTCCATTACTCATATGGCTTCTAGATAACAACAATAATAATAGTAGCAGTTACATCAACTTAGAAATTAGAAAAGACAGAATCCAATTGCAATTTGTATGGATTGTATTAATTTAGCCTCCAGCACAGTAGCAGCACCGCTGTTAAAACACGGTAAACCTTAGCAATGCCTTCAAGTCCCACACGTTCATTGTCATTCATCTTATCACGTCAGATCAACATAATTTTTTTTAAGAGAAAATATAATTTCATTTAAATTAAAGCCAAACCACATTTCCAGTTAAAAATATCGATTTTACATTAAAAAAAAATAGAAAAATACATATTCAATATGTTAAATTATTGTCCGATAGAAAGCGCAATTTTCGACTACAATGAATCTTAACTGGCAGAAACAGGGATATTGAGTCCCTTTTGTTTCTTTACAGACACAGGCATGCTGCAGCACATATGGATACATCTTCTTCTTCTACAAATAAAACCTGAATATTACAAAATCATGTCTCCTTGATTATCTTTCTCAGTCTTTATAACAACCACATTCATAAAAGAAGACAAAATACACAACAAAAGGGGAAGCACCACCAAAAAAAGGATTATTTGAGATCTAGATCTGGACTTAACATAAAAATAAAAGATAAAGGAAGAGGAAAGTAAATAAAAAAGCCAAGACAGAAAGAAGAGAAACTAGAGAAACAGTGGTGGTGGCGGAAGATCGGCAGTGGTCGGATCTAGAGAGGTGGCAGCCAAATCTGAATGAGGAGGCGACGGTTTGTGGGTGGCAAGCATCTGGGTTAGGGTTAGGAAAAGAGGAAGAAAAGGGTGATGGAAGAAAGGTGAAGAGAGGGCTATACTGAGAGAGAGAAAGGCGGCCAGGGAAGTCAGAGAGGGTCACCACCAAGGTGAGCGACGGTGTCCTCCACCAAAGTTTCTGAAACTGCTGGAATTGCCGAGAGGGAGAGGATTCAAAGCATGAGGGAGAGCATTACTCACTTTTTTTTTTTATCAGATCAAAATAATTATTTGCACATATGATTTGGTTTTATTTCAATTGAATAATGCTACGGAATCAACATTAGGAGATCAATAGGGAGCTAATAAGTGTAATTAAGGAAATAATGAGTGGTAAAAGGAGAGAGAGAAAAGAAAGAAAAATGATATTGACTTTCTATTGTCTCTCTAATATTGGCTCCCAAGATTTTCTCATTTCGATTATATTGCACGTAAAAAAAATGTCGCCAATTACTTTTTGCTATAAAATTTATATTTGGTATTTCATAAAAGGATAAATTTATTTGCACATTAAAATCAACTATCAATATATAATATACATTGGAATATAAAATGAACAGTAATATAAGATTAACATTAAAGAGTCATTAAAGAACTAATAATTAAATTATCATTTAAAATTTATGAATTATGATCCATAATATTTGTTGATTTCCTATTCGTTATAATGTATAGATTTCCTAATTTTTTCATTTAGTATTTAACTATTTATATGTGATGTGACTGTCTTGTATATATATATAGTTAAAAAATGTAGATCCTAAAACTAAATTGGATATATTCTTTTTTTTGGTAAGCCTAAATTGGATATTTATTTATTGATCTTTTCTTTGGGTCTAGATTGATTGGGTTTAAGTGATGGACTAGAACAAGCTTTTTGGGCATAGTGATGAATAGATTTTTGTTGAAATGAATAATAAGAAAGTATGAAGATCTCTCCAACAATGAATATAGATCATACATAACCCAACCCAACTATAATTTACAAATGAAAAAAAAGAAGTAAGAAACAAAAAGTCAAAATACAGATCAACTCCTTTGACTTTTGACTAAGTCAACATGACCATTTTTGCTTCCACAAATGAACCAACTCATCCAAAGCAACCCGCGAAAACCCACCACCGGCGAGTGCGGCAGCCCCACCGTTCCTAGCAGCCAACACCCTCTCTCTAACCTCCTTCCCCCTCCCTCTCTCCGATTCCATAAGCTCAACAACTCGTTCCTCCAACTCACTCGCCCTCACAAACCCACCCTCATCCTCCTTCAACGGCAGCGCCACCTTCATCTCCTCCACAATCACCACCTTATTCAGATTCTGTTCCGCGTACAACGGCCACGCCACCATGGGAACCCCAAACGTAACCGCCTCCATGACCGAGTTCCAACCACAGTGAGTCACAAACCCACCCACCGAGTCATGACTCAGAACCTCAACTTGTGGGGCCCAATTCTTGATCACCATTCCCTTCTCCTTCGTTCTCTCCAAGAATCCTTTCGTTAACAACGCTTCCAAATTAATCTCTTCAGTTCCCATTGGATCCCTCACAACCCACAAGAACCTCTTTCCACTTCTCTCCAACGCAACCGCTATCTCTCTCATCTGAACCTTCGAGAATCTTCCATAGCTTCCGAAGCTCAAGAACACTACGCTTCGGCTTGGTTGTGAGTTCAGCCAACTCAAACACTCTTTACCACCGTCATCGCCAACAGGATCAGAGCCTCTTATGGTTGAAACCAGTGGTCCAACGCAGAAAACCGGTGGTGAAGTTTTCGGTTCTGGAACGCATGCACCGTTTTTCAGAGCCATGGTGGCTTTTGGTTCGAGATTTTCGAAGGTGTTGACGATGATGCCGTTGCTGTTTCTCATTTGAAGTGACATGGTGAGGAAGGACTCGTAGCTACGGCTATGGCGATCGGAGATCGGTGCCGGCATGTCCTCCGGCGAGAGAGGTGGCAAACCGGGAATGCTACGAAGCATGTCCACGTAAGAATAACCGTTTTTTATGGAATTTTGGTGGATGGTTGGGAGGTAAAGGAAGAGTGCAACGCAGCTTGCGGCGTTGGGGAAGTAGTAGAAGGTGGGGATGCTGAGAGAGGCTGCGGCAGCGGCAGCGGAGTGGTTGAAGAAGTCGAAGATGAAGGCTTTGGGCTTTGTAGGGAAAGATTGGAGCGTACGGATAATGTTGTGGTTTGAGTGGGAGAGGTTATGGAAGGTGATGGAGGGTGTGGCGGCGGTGACGGCGGAGATGTAGTGGAGGGTGGAGGTGTTTGGTGGGGAAGGAAGGAGGAGGGTGGCGGAGATAGTGGCGTTGTGGTGGGTGGTTATGAACCTGGCAAGTTCCACCATTGGAACAAGGTGTCCCCTTCCCATGGCTGGGTATAAGACTATGTTGTCTTTCATTATTTTTTTATTTTAATGTAATAATGATAATAATTTCGATTATTGTATCAAGATTTCAATATGATGATGTGTGAGGTTTGATGATATTCTTCTGAGAATTTATACATTCTTGGAGTAATGGGAATTTTTGTGTGTGTTGTGATTGTTGTGTTATGCTTTGGCGTGGAGGAAAGGGATATCGTGGAACATTTCATGGTCAATGGTCAACTCATCAAGTTCATATAATTATCATTGATTTATACTACATTGGCTTTAAAATAGTAGTACTAAAATGTTGTTTATTTTGTCACAAAAAAATGTTGTTTATTTAACTAATTAATTTCTATGTAAAATATTACGATTATTATTTTTTCCCAATCAGCCTTAAAAGATATTTACTATATAAGTATTAGGATAAATATATGAGTATCATTATACACACCTGTACATACTATTTAACAACACAAAAAAATATAAATATTAGCACAGAAATTTACATTTTTCTATGCTAATGTTTATATTTTTCCATGTTATTAAATTGTGTGTATAGAAAATGATACATATACATCTAATATTATCCTAAGTATTAATACTTAACAATATTCTAACTGTCATCTTTATTCCTAAATAAAGTAAAAAGTCAATGTATTTAAAGTTTTGAGAAAATGCAAGGCATTCATATATATTTCTCATTTAGAAATAAGAAGAATCTTTAGGAAGAAACATGATTGTTGATGGGAAATAATGAAGAAGGGTAGAAATGAAGTTAGCATGCCAAACTCAGCTTTGGTCTAACTTTGTTGACATATTTGGCCATTTAGGAGGGATTAAGGAAGAAGGGAAAAAATAAAAGAATTACGTTTGAAGATCGCGATTGTGACGTCATTGCATATGGGTATGAAATTGAAATATGAATGCATGATGTTATATTTTTCAAAGGCTTCAAAGTTATTTTATTCACTTTCTAGAAGGAGGATTTGTTTGAGGGCACATAAGGAAAAAGACGTGAAGATCTAATGGCATCTCTTTAGAATTAGTCGTATTTAATTGGCCGTCAATGGAATATGCAAAATGTTTAGGACACAATACACATGATATGGTTGACTTAATTAGGAATAAAAGGAACTCCATGACATATCATTTAGTTTAGAACATATAATAAAAACAAGTTAATCATCACAGAAAAATTAGTGACAATTAAGGAATCTGTTCAGCCAATAATTCACATTTTGACACCCTACCATAATAAAAAGACTAACTAGTAACTACTACTACTTCTACCTTATTAAGCCACAATCACTTAACTGATCAAAATTATGGATTGTATAAAAAGAATGACAGATAATAGCTGAGTTCATGTTGAAGAGCATTCTTCTCTTCTCTTACCATCTCAGCCTCAAAGAAACTCAGAAATAGAAACTAATATAATGAATTGTAGGTATAGCATGTTGCTAAGATGGAGGCTATGGAAATGAAGAGTGAAGGTAGCAGTGTCACATTAAGGAGATTACTCTGACCCAAGTACCCGGCCAAGGTGATGGTTGCATCCGCTATAACTCTCGCTATTGTTCCAGCCTCGGTCGACAAGAGCCCGCCGTTATAGGTTCCACGGGAAAGCCTCGACGACATAACTCGCGAAAGCAGTGACAAGTTGACACCTGGAACAAACGATAACAAGATGATTATGTGATTATGTAATTGTCAGGCAAAACAAAAACTTAAAACAATTTACATCAGCTTAAACCAAGAATCCCGCGTTAACGCAGAGTCAGCACCTAAAAGGTGTAATCTAGGCAACCTAACCCATAATCACAGACTCTACGGCGTGAACCTGCGACTCTAAGGTCACACGGAGACAACTCAGCGGTTGCTCAAAGGCTCCCCTTCCTCCATATGCGTCATAACAATATAACTTTTTCGAGTTTCTGCAATCATAAATAGTGCAGCAACATCAGATTTTAGTATCTTACCTTCAAGTACTTCTGCAGAAACAAACAAAAGGAGGCCCGAACATATGTATTGTGGCTCGGAGTATGGGATAATCATATGGAAGCTCAGGATGACACCTATGCAAACCATAATTTCCGATACCAACAGAATTTGCCTGAAACAGATAAATAAAATTCGAATTCCATGAGAATATTTGAACAATATCTTGGTTCTAAATGATCTCACAAAAGATGGAATAAGTGAGGATCTCAATCTAATATATAAGATGCTTTCAATTTCCTTCACTTCTTGTTCAGCATGAAGAAGAAATATGTAATGAATTTATTATGATCTTTCTGAAGCCAACTAGAGCATAAATTATCATTACCTGTCCTGAAACATGTTGCTTATATAGCTTCCAACAACAATGTTCACCGGAAGAACTGTCAATCCGAGGCAAGCAAGAAAAATTGCAACTGTGCTTGTTGACCAGTTAAAGTAGTATGTTGTGATGACACTAGATTCCGATAGTAAAATCTCCATTACATATTTGAGCATAAAGTATATCAATAACTGAACCTGAAAATGTTAAACAAATTCGGTCAGGTCAAATGTCTTAATTTCCAAATTTCCAATACTATTCTGCAGAGAGGGTTGTGCACAAACCTTTACAGATGGTGTAAGGAGTCTGTATGCATCCCGAATTGAAGTCGCTGGTTGACGCGATTCCTCTGGAGCTTCTTCACTATCATCATAATCTTGATCGCCATCTTCATCCCCCTTATCATCCGAAGTAATCAGCAACGGTTGTTTTAGGCCTTGTTCAAGTGCATTGTTTACTTCTACATGAGAAAATGTGTGTCATGTTATATTTAGGGGCTACTTTCATTCATTTTGAACAAGCAGCAACAAATTGATGCAACAAAAGTTCAATCAGATGTTTGAAAAAACAAATTAAAACAGAGGTTTCAGTCAGCACCATCATTTGATTGATGATTCACATGATTTCCGTTCTCATTCTCATTCTCCATGGTATCATGAGAAGGTTCCTTGAAAGTGATCCACAGCCATACAAGATATATCAGCCAAGCAACACCCATAACCCAACCCGGCAATGTATTTTGATTAAATGTGATCTTGTAAATCTTAAAATTGGTCTGCAATATGCCAGCTAATGCAGGACCACAAGCCATGCCAAGAGCACTGGCACTAACGAAAGCAGCTGATGCTTGCATGCGAATCTTGAGAGGCACGCAGTCACTAATATAACGCCTATTAACGGCTCTGGCAGAACCCAACCTGTAATTGTAACCATGTGTCTTATGAAGTATCTTATTCGGATAAATGAAAATGATAAACTACAATCAAGAGAAGACTACTTACCCGCAGAAAACACGACCAATCAAGAGAATCCACAGCGAACTAGCATCATATGCCAATGCATACATGATATTTCCTAGAAAGAGAGTTATGCTACTGAAGACAAGAGGTCTGAAGTATGATCTATTTGACCAGGCACTAA
>JASCZI010030211.1:105463-121533 GCA_036250425.1 Stylosanthes scabra
TGAAGAGAACACCTGAGCTACAGCCATTGCCCCAATTACGATACCACAAACCGTTGGCGCAGCCCCGAGGCTCATAGAGTAGTCATCTGCTGTAGGGACAATAATATATGTATTGACCATATACAAGAATGTGTTTGCCAAGTTCAGGACTAGAGACATGAAATGGTATCTTTGATCAGTATCATGTTCCTCTGTAGGGGTTGGCAGCTCTTCATGCATAATAAGAGCATGTTGCCCCAAAAAGTTAAGGAAGTTTGTTGAGTTAGTTAACCTGTCAACTGCTGCTTTTATCGAATCAATAACAGGATCCTGCATGAAAGAACAAGTAAATATGATAATCAAACACCAACCTTATGATAACTGAGATATTACATGATGAAACAAAATAAGTGTTGGGAGCCAATTAGATGTGGAACCTGGAGAGGGAGAGTAGGTTGATCATAAATTGACAGATAGCTCCCTTGCCGGTCCTGAAGTTCATGAAGATTGCGAGATAAGGCTCCCACAACAGCTCCTAGTCCCTACAAATATCAAATCCATCAGTCAATGGCCATTAGGTTCTGTATTTATTTACGTGAAGGTCCAAGTGAAGACTCATTTCGAATCAAACATATTACCACATGCTTGAACACTTGTTGCAGCTGGGAGTAAGGATGATTTGCACGAGTTTTAACATAGTAATCCGTGAATTTGTAGCCGAAACGTTTGTCAAACTTCTTCAATATCTTGCGCAACCCAATAGCATTGATCTCGACGAAGAAAAGAAGTTTTAATAGGTCTTGTCCAACTTCTCTATAAGCTTCTCGAAGTTCAGACATTTTGTGAATTTGAGGCTCCTGCAGAAGAGCATCATGCTGCTCTCCAAGCTTAGATATCCTGCTTGCCAAAATCCCTTGTTGCTCCAATAGGAACAGGACAATCTTCTCAATCTGAATTGTAACAAGAACACACCGAATCGAAACCAATGTAAACACACAACTAGAATCATCACATTCTACTCGAACAAACGATCACATTCCCAACTAAATCTAAGTTGAACACTGGAAGTAATGAAAATGAAAAGAACAGAAACCTGATTATCTAGCATTCTGGAGAAATCCTTGAGCACATGGCGCCGATCTTGTGTTCCGAGTTGAATTTGCTGAGCATATTGCCTTACCCGTTTCTTCATGAGTTTGTAGTTTATATAGTATCTGCAACAAAAGTATCAATCTTATGAACCCCCAAAGTTTTCATGATATAGCAGAACAGATATCCAAGTTGAAAATTTTCAACCCTAAACACATAGGCAGAGAGGCATACATACCCCTGCCATTCTTGAATTTGCCTGTCTTTCAACTTTTTTCCAAAGGCAACCATCTCTCTCTGCAATGGGAAACAATGTACTCAATCAGAATCAACTTACAAAAATTCAGAAAGAGTCTAACTTGGTTCATCCAAAACTATATCAATCCCAACAAGACTAATCACAGTGAACACATCATATATTTAAAACTTTGAGATAAAACCGTAAATATTGATAATTCACTAGACTCTAACTAATCAGAATCCGTTTTAGACAACCTAATATAATGATAAAGCTCTCAAAAGGGGTTGGTGTATATTAAAAAAATATTTAATAATAAAAAAAAAAACCTTCACCAGAATCAACTTGAATTAAGTAAACAAGTATTGACCACTTGCAAAAGCCAAAGTTCATTGGAATGAAATGCCAGAACATATTTGAATGCAACTCCAATAATAATAATAAAAAAAAATGGCTCCAACGTCCAAAGTATGAACCTGCACAACAACTTTGATATTCAATATTCATGCCTAAACAAAATGCTACCTTTGTGAATATGCAAAGACCAAACCTACCAACACAACCACAGTATAAAAAGAGCAGAACCCAATTTAAAATTTTGAAACTTTGATATTAAATCTAACAAACGTACCGAAGTTTCAGCTGTTTCTTGGTCCTTCTTTTTCTACTTTGTTTCCAGAGGGTTCTCAGCAACCAAACAGAAAGAGAGCAAATGCAATGAACACCAATCAGTTTATATGAATAGAAGAAGAGATTAAGACGCTGCAAGCAACTGATTGTCAATTTTCACAAATTATGTGAGTTTAATCATTCACAGCAGGAAAAAAGCACAAAAGAAGAAAAGAAAAGAAGGGGAAAGGGAAATAATGATTGGGGGAGAGAGGAGAAGGAAAAATATTAAAGATGAAAAATTTTATAAAAATGGAAAGGGGAGAAGTGGTGGTGAGAATTTGAAGATTTTTTTGTGGTTTTATGTGTTGGCATTGTAGCCGCCATGTTAATGTTTTGTCTTTTACGCTGTGAAGCTGTGAACACATCACATGTGTGTAGCATACTTTAAGCTTTTTAAATCTTTCAGTTATTTGATTGCCACCCATTTAGCTTCTTTGTTAATTGGTATTATCAATTCAAAACCAGCATTACTTAGTCTTAACTCTAAGCAGTTTGTAGCCGTTCTTTAATCCAAAAATCATTCTTTCAATAATATTTTTTTATTAATAAAAAGTTGATATTTATCTCTCTAAATTATTAGATTGATGTTTATCTATAAATTATTAGATTGCTTTTATGTAACTTTATCATAATTGGATTAATTTTGGGAAAATTTTAGCATTAGTATGAGAATTTTATTAGCAATTGCAATATATTAAAAATAATTAATTTTTAAATTTGTATTTTAAATTTATTGTTTAGACTTTAGAAGTTAAGTTATATATTTTGAAGAAATAAAAAATAGTAACTAAATGTTAATTTCATTATTTAAAATTCGCTACTTAAAAAATCTAAATACATAAATTTGAATTTCTCAAAATTTTAAGATTGAACTCAATTGATAACTTTAAAGGATTAAAATTATACTTTAGAAAAGTAAATTTTTTGAAACTAAAATTCTATGGGATAAGTTCCACTCTTTTCTCCTAATTTTTCTACATGATGCACTATGTTGTTAGTAAAACCATAAAAATCAGTTCAAGGAGTGAACCTTTTACAAGTTTAAAATATGTGAAAATATTTGACCATGATGTTTATTTGTTATTTGATTATTTTCATTTTCATATTATACAAAATGGTAACTACTATGATTAAAATAATCAAAATTAAATTAATCACAAATAATTGTGGATCTTCAATTGCAGCTGCATGAAAACAAGGTTTGTTTGTAGTATCTCAATGTCGATAGCATGTATATCCCAACATTGTGAATTGTAAAGCTAAACAGAGTCACATGCAGTACAGTAGTGTGTAGATAATTGGATTCAAAACAATAATCACATATATACCTTAATTAAATCATAATAAGTTGCTTAATTAACAATCAAACAACATTTACCAGTTACTCAAAAATGAAATAAATGAAAAAACAAATATGCATGCAATTCTATATTTATTTTATTTTAAAATGAAAAAAAAAATAATGGGGAGGAAGCTAAATTACCTTGAACCGTAGCTATCAAATGTAACTTTGACCTACCACTTATATAAAGTTATTAAATTAAATTGTAGAATAATCCCTATGACCAAATTGTGGATGAGATTAAATTCAACAATTTCAATGAAAACTTAATAGAAGATTTGCTTTTGTTAGACACCAAAAAAAAGGTTTTGCTTTTCTTGGTTTTCAACACTACTCTACAAATGAAGCCACTCTAATGTGGGCACCTTAGGCGACCTTAATTATGATAAAGCATGGTTATTATGGAATTGGTATGATATGATAATCACATCATTAAAGATTTGAGGGTATCTAGCTAATTGGCACCACAAAAAATAATACCTACCATCCTATCCAATGTAAAAACCACACGTCATAAAGTTAGTGAATGTGGTGAAGATTAGTAGATTACAAAATTGAAATTTGTTTTGTTCTATATAACCTTTCCTTTTTATCATCATGCAGCTGCTGACTATAATTGACTAATCAACAGTTAATCACATTTTTGTTTTGTTAATTCAAATCTAAATCAAATACTCCTTCATACTACCTAATTAATGCTGTGGTCCGATCCATCATGGTTTATCACTTTTCTTGTGTATTATAGGCCATAATATATACTCTAGATATAGACACCAAAAAAAAAAAAAAAACTCTAGATACACCAGATTTAATTTAATAAGAAAACATACATAGTGATGAACTAACTTTTTGATAGTTTAATGTAAGAAAAAAATACCTGATCATGTATATAGCATATGGCATGTTTGGCATATTAAACAGCACCTTATTATTATTATTATTATTATTATGAGATCGATTTAGGCTCGGTTTGGTAATATCATGGCTTTCAAAAAGCGGCTGAGTTCTTTGTGTTCTCAAAAAGCGGTTGAAGGAGAGTCACGAGATGACGGTTTGATAAAATAACTCAAAATTGCTTTCAATAAGCAGAAGTCATATATATTGCGTTTGGTAAATCTATTTGATTGTTGCTGTCAAAGTAATAAATTACTAGAACGACTTTTTTGTTAGTTTGTGATTCATTAATATAAAATTAAATACAATTAATTGAGGATAAAATTGGATTTTTATTAAAATAAAAGGTTAATTTGTCATTTTACTTTTGAGGAGCCAGAGCTAGCTTTGAAAAGCTACTCTTGCAGACTCTCAAAAATACCCCCGGCTCTCAAAAAATGGGAGAAAAACTCTTTGACTTTTTAAGTTATTAAACATCAAAAAAATGGTTCCTCCTTTTTTAGAGTAGGAATAGTTGACCAAAAATTTTACCAAATCCAGTCTTAAACATGTGCAACGACTTTATATATATATATATATATATACTTCCTAGTGCATTTTGAAGATTAACGTAATTTCTTCCTCTTTTGAGCATTAAATAATTATAGTAGGGGTAGCTAGCATATTAATAATGTGTATTTATGTAATATATACTCCTATATATATCAAACAATTTGTGAATTGTGATGTTGGGTGGTCCATCAACCTGATCTTAGATTCTTACTTAATAAATGCAAGTGCCCAAGATAGTATCCGGTGGATCGTTGTCCTATTTCATCAATAATGTCTCGCAAAAAATAATAATAATAATAATCAACCAACAATAATGCATCATACCTCCTGATGCCTCATCAGTTATCATGATTTTGGTGCTGATGATGACGACAACTATTTAATTCCTTTAATTTAATACTATTCAACATCACTTAAGGTTAGTATATATTTAACCAATAAGCTGTAGCTCAAATGACATACGTCACATTTTTTTAGTAAAAGTTTTGAATTTGAATTTCTTTCCAAATATATCTTTTGATAAAAAAAAAAAGTTAGTATATGTTTAAGTAAAAAAATCCAAGACTAGCAACTTTTAATACTTTTAGGTTTAGTCAATATTTTTAAATATCGATAGTTAATTATTGATAATAAAAAAATCTTTATGAGAATATATACTTTTTAATTTATAGAAAACTAGTTAGCCTCATTATGTATGCCACTACTATGTTTATTATAACTAGCACATCGACTTATGACATTGATATGAACACACAAACATATATAACACGTTTTTTAAAGGCAGAGTCAGTATCAGCATAATTTAATTAATGTGTGTTTATATACATGTTGCAAGCAATCATCAAGTTGTGATGCGGTTGGATCAACTTAATTACTTCAACTAATCAAAATAATATCCCTTCGGCGGCTTCTTTGTCCAGTTTCATGAATCATGCTTCTTGCATCACCCACTGCACCCTCAAATAGTTTTAAAAAATATTTATATTTAAATTAATCTATGTGTACCACTGATGAGATATACTATTTTTGTATTATACGTAATTGTTTATGTGTTATCGTATGTTATATTCATATGTTTTATGAATTTTATGAATTTTTGTTGATGTTTATATTTTCTGTATTATGAATGTGATATATGAAGGTGTATATAATACATGTATCATTAACTATATATATCCATTATAATAAAGTAATGGTAAATGATTTTTCTAAAACTCGTATTTATTGCTCGCATGTTACTTTAGCAACTAATGAGATGTACGACTATATTTATATTAAGTGACACAAATACTTATACTAAAGATAATAGTTAATAATATTCGCTAGACACTGCAGCTTTGGCTTCATCTATCCATGGAAAACAAACCCTAATTGACAACACTTATAATACATTAGTACTAGTTGGTGCATGCACAACACGTGTTTTTGATTTTGTTGCAAGTAAAGGTCCCACGTAGAGAACTGGTGGTGTTGAACCATTGAGTAGTATGGATCAGCATGAACCTTCGGGATTATTAATTCTTGGTTCTAACTTCTAAGGCCTCAAATGTGTTCACTATAGCACCGCGTGTTTTGGATTCAACTACTGCGAATTGATGAAACAGAATTGTAATTTTGTTCTGTTATGATTATTCATTGATATCAATATCATATATATCCTCTTGTCTAAATCAAATACATCATAAGTTCATAACACTGATTGGTAACTGGTAGTTACAATTTACAACTGACATATCAGTAACACTGAGTAGTACTAAGATACAAATAGTCAAATACGCAACTGATATACTTGATTTGCTCATGAGGTTTCGCGCACAAGTTAGGTTAGGTGTACGCAAAAAATCAATTTCCAAATCAGTCCTCAATATAAAATACATGTTAAAATATAAAATACATATTAAAAATGACTTAAACAATTCGTGTATTCATACACAAATACTTAATGGTTAATTTAGTGGCTGAATCTTTGTGTGCAAATAGCATTTGTGTTCACGAACTCACTTCATGAACTACTTCAGAGTTTTATTAATATTGATCCCTAAAAGTGCTGCTGCATTATTTGCTTCCTGGTCCATAAAAGTAAGATCAAATTCAACAATATTTCATATCAGCAAAAATTGAAGTAAGATCAAATTAAAGTAGCTATGCAAATTGTTAAACCAAGTATACATAAAGAAAAAAATGTATTACCAATCAAGCTAGTAGTTGCTCCATTCATCACCACAGTTACCACTTTGACATAACTTCTTCTGTTATGTTGTTCAAGAACCTGAAGTAAGCATGTCTCCATGACCGATTGAAGAGGATAGTACCAAAGATCCCCCAGAATCCAACAAAGAATCCCAACCCCATGCTCATAAAGATTGTTTGAATAAAATCATCATGCTCATCTTTTTGGGTTTTAGCCAGAGGTTCTTGATTTGGTTCTTCTTTGAAACACTTTCTCTCAAGAGGTGGTCCACAAAGATCTTGATTTTCTTCATAACTGGAGGCATTGAAACTCTGCAATTGCGTGCCAGTTGGAATCTCTCCGGACAAATTGTTATGAGACAAATCCAACACGGATAAACGGTTGATTTGTGTAAGACTTGAAGGAATCAAACCAGATAGATGGTTTCTAGACAAATCAAGAAATTCAAGTGATGCAAGATTACCAATCTTTAGAGGAATTTCACCTGATAAATTATTTCTTGATAAATTCAAGGTAACCAACTCAACCAAATTCACAAGCTCTGTTGGAATTTCTCCTGATAACTGATTCCTTGATAGATCAATGCCCTTCAAAAGTAATTCATCATTCTTGAATGTCCTTTCTACACCTTTCCACATTAACAAAGTCATTAAATCATACACTTGTCCTTCTGCCATGAGCATATCAGAAGCTCCTTGCAAACTCTTGTTGACAAAATAAATATGACCATCATAGGACATTGATGGGACCATTCCCTTAACCATTGCTGTGAAGTTCTTGAAGCATGTAGGAATTTGTCCCTTTAGATTGTTAGAAGAAATATCCAAGAAGTGAATATTTGTTAAGTGACAAAGTGACAACGGTAGAGCTCCATTGAAGCGATTTCTTCGCAAGCTCAACATCTGCAATTGTTGTAATTTGCTCCCGATCCAAGAAGGTATAACACCTGACAATTGATTTTCCCCTGCATCTAGCATTACTAACTTTGTGCAACTCCTTAATGAGAATGGTAGCTCCCCAGTTAAGTGATTATTTCTCAGCATCAACACTTGAAGTTGAAGAGCTGATCCCATTGAGGTAGGAACTTCTCCAGACAAATTATTGTTACTCAAATCTATGTAGCCTAAGGATTTGAACTTGCTCCAACAATTTGGAATTTTTCCAGACAGATGATTATCTGAAATATCCAATTTGCCTAATTGTTCAACTACACCATTGGCACAAGCAAACAAATCAAAGTCTGAAAATTTATTATTGGACAGATCAAGGGAGAAAGCTCTTCGCAAAAATGGTGGGATCGGACCTTCAAATCGATTTGTAGCTAGAGATATAGATGGGTATTCACTAAATCTTACTGGAAAATTTGGAATAGTACCTGAAAGATTGTTGTATGAAATGTTCATTGATTCTAGCTTCCATGATAGTAGGGTCCAAAACCAGTGTGGAACAGTATCTGAAATTCCAGCATTTGAAATATCAAGGCTCATCAAGTTATCTTGTGATTGCAACCATTTGGGAAAAGATGGACCCAACTTGCAATTGCTCAGGTATATCTCTCTCAGTTGAAAAGAAGGAACCCAATTATTGCTAAATGTCAAGAAGAATGAGTTGCCAGACAAATCCAACACCTTCAACTTTGACATATTAGCAAAGTGGTAATTGGTAATCACACCTTCCAAAGAGGTTGATGACATGAACAAAGTCTCCAATTGAGGTGGAAATTGAATATTTTCAGGAATCCTCCCATTTAGGCTATTTCCATAAAGATATAATATCTTTAAAGATGGGAAAATTGAGAGGTCAGGCAATGTGCCATAAATTTGAGTATAGCCTAGGTTCAATTCTTGGAGTGAATTTCTAGCACAGCCAGACAAGTGGTGAATTATCAATGATAGCTCCTGGCTCAAATTGTTACCTGTAAAATCTAATGATCTCAAGGTACATGTGCTCCCAAATGAACTTGGAATTGCACCCTCTAAAGAGTTTTCTGAGGTTGAAAATGATTCCAACTGAGGTGGCAATGTCATGTCTTCAGGTATCTTTCCGCTTAGCCGATTCTGTGAAAGATCTAACTGCTTTAAGGATGGAAAGATTGAAAGCTCAGGTAATGAGCCAGTGATTTGATTATTGCTCAAATCCAGTTCTTTTAGCGAGTCCCTCACACAACCAGCTGACAAATTATGAAGAACTGATGCAAGATCTTCGGTAAAATTGTTTTGGGACAAGTATAAGGAATGAAGATTGCAGATACTTGCTAACGATTTCATTGCGCTGCCCTTGAGTTTATTATCTCTTAAGTCAAGCTTCTCAAGAGAATTCATTGCCATGCCAAAATGATTTGATACATGATCCTCAGAGAGGTCAAGGTCATTGATACTGAGGTTGAGCTCAAAAAGGTTGGAGGTGACATTTGACACCCATTGGAATATCATGGATGAAGTGAAGTGGTTCAATGAAAGATCAAAGACAGATAAGGAATTTGAAGATCTGAACTTGAAAGGATAAAAAGAAGAGATGGAATGATCTGAGAAGTTACAATTGGCTAGAGTTAGCTCTCTGAGGTTGGACAGATTAGCAACCTTTTGGAACAAGTAATGAGAATTCTCAAGATTCAATACATGGCTCAAATCAAGATTGGTTAAAGAATTGAGCTTGGATAGCCATTGACCACTACCATCACCAATTTTGAGAGTACCAAAATTGAAGAGATAAAGCTCTTGCAAGCTTGAAAGGTTCCCAATTTGAGATGGTATTGTACCTTCTAAATTATTGACACCAAGATTGAGATATTGCAACTTGGACAGGTTTCCAAGTTGAGATGGAATTGAACCCTCCAGAAAATTAGCTTGAAGATTTAAGTATCTCAAATGCGAAAGAGAACCAAATTGTGTTGGAAACTTTCCACCAAAAGCACAATGTGACAGATCAAGATGCCTCAAATTACTTAGAGAACCAAAGAATTCAGGGATATGATTGTCCTGGGAATGAATCCCAGTGAAATCTAAGTACCTCAACTGTTTCAATCCCAACAATGTTTCTGGAATCTTTCCTCTGAGTTGAATGTATTCAGCTTCTGCACTGAGATCAAGTCTTTGTACATGGCCGGTGAGTTTGCTGCAGCGAACACCATTCCATTGGCAGCAATTGCTCTTCTCCTGCCACGACGAGAGCACGCCATAGTCATCCACCATGGCAGCTTTGAATCCGAGGAGTGCTTGCCTCTCACTCTCTATGCACCTTGCATGTTCTTTAGAACAAACAAGGTCCACTACTTGCAACATCAAGCACATTATTATGAGTATGGTTTTCATGAGAATGTTGAAACAAGTTGGATTTGTCATTGTCATTGCTTTCATCACAATGGAAGAATGGGATGAGATTAGTATTAACAAATGACCACATATTTATACACAAAGATTTAGCTAAGCTAGCAAAGCCTCATTCATCTTCCAGGAAACAAATACTTGCTTTTGTTTGAGTAATTGTAGAAGTGGGATTATTACATGTTAAATGAATGAAAGTCAAAGTAAACACCTCCAACCAAAGTCTCCAGTGCCCCACCGCCATCACCGTCCTCTTAATGTAGAGTTATCCATGCTTGAAAAGTGAGGACAATCTGTTTTCCACTGGTAGTTTCTCTTTTGAAATTAATGATGATTTTCATCAGAACTAGCCATCCAAGAGAAGAAACATTTGAAACAGTCTACTGCATTATACTCCACCAAATAATAATTGGTAATTTATTTTTAATCATATTCCATTGCGTAAACCAAATATATACATCATAAGTTCATAACACTAATTGGTACAGTAACTAGTAGTTACAAATACAACTGATATATCTGTAATACTAATAACTAGTACTTAGTTACAAATTTAATACAAATGATATTATCTTTACGCTTGAGATACACATATATATACTCTTACTTCATAGTTTTGTCGGTCCCTTAAAGCATTGCTTCATTGTCTATGAAAAAGATAAAATCCATATTAACTTCATTCCAAATCCATAGGTTGAATAAATATTTCATATTAACAAAAACTGAAATAGGATCAACTTAAAATAAAGGTATTACCAATCAAACTTGATTTTCTTCATAATTTGAGGTGTTGAAACTCTGCAATTGGGTGCCAGTTTGAACTTTTCCAGGCAGATCCAACACTGAAAGAATATCGATTTGTGCAAGACTAGAAGGAATGGAGCCAAATAAATGGTTTCTTGACAAATCAAGAGATTCCAATGATACCAACCTTCTTTTACTGTCAAATTATTTCTTGATAAGTTCAATGAAACAAGCTCAACCAAATTTCCAAGTTCTATTATGTTGCCTTTTTGTTCAAGAAATCCACATCTTACATTTTTTTATGTTGCCTTTTTTTCTTTTAACATGGATGTAAACTTGATACACGAAGTTGGTGTAACAAATCACTTAACTTGGGATGTGCACAAACTGATACATCAGACTGCTGATTGGTAATTTATTTCTAATCATTTTCCATTGCGTAAACTGATACGTCATGTGACTGATAATTAAAACTCTACTAACAATTATAACTTAAATAGTCAAACCTACACCTAATCCAAATAATTGTCTTGGAAACAAAAGATCTTGAAAAAGTCTTCAAACAGAGGAATGTCCAAATACTTGAGTGGAATTCAACGAGAAAAGAAAGGAGCTGTAGGGCAATTCAAGATCGCCGGTTTCGTAGGGCAACATGTCATAGACTTGATTCACAAGAACCTCAACAGATAAGAATCTTTGCACCTCCTCTTGTTCCAAACACAGTTGAATTACTAACACACAAAGGAGTACATTTCTTGTGACCGGTTTATCTTTTGTGATACCACCGATGAGGACACATACTATGCCTTTGCCAAGAATCCAAGATCAACAAAGTTGACATTTCTGTCGCCATGACAATCAAAGGAGGAAGGGATGATAGCATCACAAACCTCGTCAAGGCATTGATTGCCACGGATACAATAATCTTCATTGTCCACCAACAATGCATGTATCTTCAGGTCATGCCCACTGGCCGACCACGTCATCGCGACACTGCAATTGCCTACATCCCCAAGAGACGACACAGGCATAATGGATGGAGGATGATATTCACTATCAGGATATGTAAAAGGATGCTGTAGTTGCTTCCAAGAGTCATCAGTTTGGGGGTCGTAGACATAGAATATGATATTTTCTTGGAATATTCCCAATTGGGGATTGTTGTAGGCTTCCAAGAAGAGCTTATCTCTCCAGACGAAACAGTCCCACAAATCATCACGGCGGAGTAAGGTTGGGGGAAGGGACAAGGGATTCCACTTCTTGGAACCGGAACTAGATGAACGAAGAACCCAAAACCCCATCATCTCTCTCTCATTGTGCAACGCATCGTTCGCCAGCAAGTAAACTTCACCTCGAAGCTTTGCAACGTAACAGTCGTGCAGAAGGGTGGGTCCCGGGGGGAAGGTGCCGGCTGCTACTGCGTCAGCTATGTCCAACGTGGTGCCGCCGGCATAGAAGACTTGGTGGATCTTGGGGGAAGAATGGGGTGTTCCACCGGCGAAGAAAAGCTTTGAGTCCAATAGAAAGGGACGCAACTTGGATTGTGGAAGATTCAAGTGGAAATCAAAGGGAGGCGGAACAAGATTGGATTTCCAATTCCTAGCCTCGTTCTTCCCCAATTGTTCCAACTTTTCGACGCGGATGCCAAACACATTTAGATTAGTCACCATCCAAAGGCATGATCCCGTTTCCATAGACTCCATCTTCTTCAAACTAACCATGAACATGGAAATCCAACAAGGCTTTAATTTAAATTCACCACTTTTAATTTGCCCTAGTGGCCAATCTAACTCCTGTGTGCTAATATATTGCTCCCTGTGGTGCAAAATTAGGGTTTTAAATATGAACAAAAAATTTGATAAGCTACGTGAGAAAAAAGTTATTTTAGTAAAGGATTTTTTACACTGAATATTGGATTCAAAATAATTTTTATGGCAAGGAATCAAGGATGATGAGATTGTGAAAGATTTGGTGGAAGGGTGATATAGAGAGAATTAATGGAGGTGGTGCAGACTGCAGAGGCGGCTGGCAGGCATGCATGAGAGAATGACAAAGCCAGTTGAATCCGGAATTATCACCGTTGAATATTTTTTTCTCACTTATTTTTTCTTGATACCACCTAAAATAATTAATTATGAACAAAATAATTGACAAAAAAAAATGAGAAGATTAGAGTAATCCAATCTTCACATGTAATTTTTTATACCACCAACAGAAGCATAAATCCATTTCTGTATTCGTAAAAATCCAATTCAGTTCTTATATGAAAATTCGTTTCTGCTATTTTTTAAAATTTATTTATGTTTTTTATGAAAATTTGTTTATATTTTTATGAAATTTCATTTTTATTTTCATGAAAATTCATATATGTTTTTGTGAAAATCCAATTCAATTTTTATATGAAAATTTGTTTCTGTTTTACATGAACATGCAATTCAATTTTTCAGCAGCAATAACAACAATAATAGCAACAACGTAACAACTAACGGAGGAGGATGAGGAGAAAGAGAATGGGGAGGAGGAAGAAAAAAAAGGAGAAATAAGAAGATTACGAAGATGGCGGTGGCAACAACAACGACCACGAGAGCGACGATAACGACGACGGCGGCGCGGCTGCAACGATGATGACAACGCAGTAGTAGGAAGAAGAAGGAAGTAGTGGGGAAGGAAGAGGAGGCGGAGAAACTAGGCGCATGTTTTCGCGGTTTTGAAATTTGGAAGAATGGATGTGGGTAACAATGCAAAAAAATTACTTTGTTGAATTTGGTTGGGCTAAATGATTAAATGTGTAGCATTACTAATATTTTTATTATCAATAATTATATTCAAGTTATTTTTATACTGACTTATATATGTAAAAAATTTTTAAAAAAATATTATTGTTATTTATGTTCTATCATCAATAATAACCAAATATAAAAATATAGTGTTAACAAATATTTTTTTGAAAATTAATTGGTTTTTAAGATTATTTTTAAGAACGAAAAGCATAGTAGAATCCGTAAACATGATTGAAGCTGATTGATTCTTAATTACTATCTTAATCTTTGTTATGTGAGGAACCCAGAAGCCTGCTTCTCGATGAGCCCAAAGCGCAACCTCAGTAAGCCTCCGCTGGAACGGGTTGGGGGTGTACCTGCAAGGCACTCCGATGCCTAAGTCAACAAGAGTTTTAGCAGGTGGTAAGTTATGGAAATTGGGTGAGTGTTTGATACCTGATCCTGTTGATTCATGGTCGTACTTATAGGACACCTTCTGTTGGCGGTTACCAACTGTGAGGAATCATGGGGCGGTTTATTAGACGACCACATGGGTAAACTGCCTTTGAGTGGCGTGAGTAGGCTTCCCGTAGGTGTAACTTCCTCCAACGCTGCCCCAAGTCGGATTCGAGGTTCTTATGAGTTCCGATGTCGAGGTATGCCTAAGTCGGTACAGTTCCTCCACGGTGTGTACAGGTCGGCCTACACGCCGTGACATTCGACCACACAAGTCGGGATTCCATGTACACAGATCGAATAATGTGGGCGGCCCATTATAGGTTGGGCCTAATGGGCTGGTATGAACAATCTTTTTCATTTGTTAAATATTTTCAAGAATTTATGAAGAATTATATTTCCTATACCACTTTTAAATAAAAATTGCAATTAAATAAGAGATAAAGAATATCATAATTCTCCTGCTTCTTAATTGTAACACCCCACAAATTGTTTATTATTATAATACTAAATTGTCAATAAAAATCCAGCAAATAATAATCAATAATTTTAAAAAAAATTCAGATAATAATTATTTATTGAATTTTCGATGATTAGTTTTTCGTAAATTATTTTTAATATGGTACAAGCATGTGTGTATTCACATGTTATGTGCCTCAGTGTGTGATTTGCTTCAATATGGGTATTGAAATTAGGGTTGAATAGAATCCGTGGGTGACGGAGTGAATTTTATCTTATTATGTCTTTCTGAATGCGTTGGCCACGCATTGTTTAATTTTTTTTTAAAAAAAAATAAAAAATCAGATCCGACGGATGAGATGAACAAAGCGGAGAATCGTGCGGCTGTCAGCTGTTAGCAATCCGTGCTTGACGGATTGGATAGACGGCTAAGATGGCGATCTGGCAGCATCGGACGGCGTTGCTTGAAGAGGAATCCGTTAGCCACGGATTATGTTAAAAAAAAAATAAAAAAACAAGAGATCCGACGGCTCAGATCAGGACACGATTAAAATCGTGTGGCTCTCCTCCTCATGCAATGCGTCAGTGACGAATTCAATGTGTGTTTGAAAAAAAAAATGCATGGCCACGGATCACATAAGATCCAACGGTTGGGGCTTATCCAAACTTCATCCAACGGTTGGGGATGAATGGTATTATATAAGTAGGTTTTGCTTTTGTGTTGTTGCAGCTCATTCGAAGGCAGTGAGAGCAAATTCAATACTCTCAGTTCCGAAGCCATTGAAGACAGAAGAAGGTAAGTTTTTTAATTTTGATGTATATTATAGTTTTATGGTTTTATATATGTTATATATGAGTAGGTAGTTGTCTAACATTTTAAGTTATTTTTGTTGATATAGTTTATGATTGAATTAAAAAATTGATTAGTGTATGTTAAATAAAATAATTGATTAGATAGTGGCTGAATAAGATGGGGATGTAGTGGTTATTTTTATATGTATATTAGGGTTATGAGTAGTTTAAAATTATAATAATCATGATTAGTGTTATTATTATTGACATAGTTTATTAGTGTAGTGTTGTATGTAAATTGGTTAGTTAGAAGCTAATGGAGATATACTTTTTTTTTTAATATATATATATACATATATAAATGTTAGGTTTATGAGTAATTTTTATTAGTGTAGTGTTGTATGTAAATTGGTTAGTTAGAAGCTAATGGAGATATATTTATATATATATATATATAAATGTTAGGTTTATGAGTAGTTTTTGTTAGTGTAGTGTTGTATGTGAATTGGTTAGTTAGAAGCTAATGGAGATATATATATATATATATATATATATATATATATATATATATATATATGTT